>JASCZW010008822.1:0-47237 GCA_034211315.2 Aedes japonicus | reverse complement strand
TTCGATTAACATTTATAAGCGCATAATGATGTTTAAGCTGCCTGACTGACTGAGAAAATACAAATATTTGCATATCTGAACTTTCTTTTCAGGCAAACATTCGCGCAATACTAGGCAAAGATTTCTGCTTGAAAAACTGTTGGTCACTGTCCCATAGCCACTGACATTATGATTCCAGGACCACAGATTCCTGCCCCAGTTTTCATTCCAATTTTTGAGCCACCTGTGAAAAAAATGATTGAACCTTGGTGAACAGTAGGCCATCTGGCTTCCCAATCTGTACGTAATGTTTTGCATACCTTGTAGGGAACGTCATAGTTGTCCTTCGGTCACTCTTTTAAAATGTTGTAAAATACTCAGATGACCGGTAAGATCACCTAACATTGTATGTATAGATCTTTTTCAGCATCCGAGCGCTTCTTTCCGCCTCTAACTGCACATATTCGTGCAACGGCAGCAGATTGAGAATTGCATCTAGTGCTTTCGATGGTGTGCTGCGCATAGCTTCAACATAGCACCAACATTATCATTTTTGGTCTTAAGCCCCATTTCCTGCCAATGGTTTTGGAGCATAACCATAAAGCACTAATAGCTTAGCCTTTGTATTTAACTTGTTCACTAAATTGAATGTGTTCTCCTCCAAGCTCGAGTGCTTTAAGGTTAAACTTTCTTTTTCTTGTGAAAGGTACTTTTGATGGATTAATGCTTAGACCCTCCTTCATACACCAAGGTTGGGTATCTTTTAAAGCCTGTTGCATTCTACCTGATACTATATTGTCAAACTTCCCTCTTACCAAGATGACAATGTCATCCGCAAAGCCTAAAACCTCGAAACCATTCGCTTCTAAGCTTCTGAGAAGATCGTCTACAACTAAGGACCACATAAGTGGGGAGAATACTCCTCCTTGGGGGCAACCTTTCGTTGCCCTTACCTTAATAGAAGCTCCTCCAAGCTCAGAAGTGATTTCTCTTGCAAGCATAACTAGTATGAATCCAGTTGACAATGCTAATGTAAAACTTCTTTTCTTCATAGCTCGAGCCATTGAGGAATAAGATATATTGTCAAAAGCTCCTTCTATATCCAAGGAAGAACAAAGAGTTACTGACACAGATTTTTCGACTGTTTTTACTAGCTGTAACTGTTGATTTACCAGATTGATAAGCAAACTGAAATTTTGACAAACAATGCTTTTGTATATAAGTTGACTCGACATATTCCTTCAATACCTTTTCCACAGTCTTCAGTATCACTGATGAAAGACATAATAGGTCTGAAGGATTTTGGATATGTCTTATCACGCTTACCAGTTTTTGGCATAAAGATTACTCATACTGACCTCCATTTTGATAGGATGTAGTTCAGCCTTAAGCTTGCCTTGAAAATCTTCATAAGAAACGGAACCAGCATGGCCTCACCCTTTTGGAGCAATGCTGGAAATATGCCGTCTACACCTGCAGATTTAAATGGCTGAAAAGATCTAACTGCATGATCTACCATAGATGTTGTAAAGATTTCATCCTCTAGGGACTGTCCATAAACCACGTAGACCGAAATTTGACACTTTCAAACAGCCGGGGGGGGGGGGGGGGCGGGCTACCCCATCGTAGACTTTCGTAGACTTATTCCTTCCTATTGCAAATAAGTCAAAGTAACTGAAATGTGCCTTAATTAAGTCACAATCAAGTTTCTGCAACCAATTATGACAAAGATATGTTGCTTGGGTGGTTGACATCATAAACTTACTATTGAGTTGGTACCATGCATTCGAGCTATCGATGTTTTAAAAAACGAATAAAGAAACACAAAAAACACGCTCAAATTATTGTCTCTTGTTATCCCTTTTTTCTCGAAAAGATAATTAGAGATTTTTTAGCGTGTAGCATTAAACCCCGTTCAGATTGCAACCTACATTACGATCTTGATATCAAATGCCATGCAAATTATTTTTGGTGATAACTAAAGTCTGTCAACGTTAATATCGGAAACTTTTATTACTGTGTAGATTTTGAATTATTTCACGGATCGCTAAAACGTTTCACTTATGTGACCGCTGAAACTCTCCACTTTATTTCGTCGTACAACATGTTTACATTCTTGTAACATTCAGTAAAAAGGCGTCGAATCAAGTGGAAGTGCGCAAACTCATTCACCGCAAACCAAAATGATCGAAAATTACCGTGTTTTGTGTTTGTAAATCATTTGATCAGCGCTTGACTTTAGATGGGAATGTTGGAAGTGGAACAAATCGAAAAGTTTGCTCCCGATAAATGGATAAGAAGGTGATAGCCATTGTTGAGAAAAATCCCAATCGTTCTGTGAGAAATGTGCCGGGGAAGTCAAAATCATACGTACAAAAAGTGAAGCAGGGGCAAGGACTGAAGCCGTACAAAGTGAAAAAGGTGCCCAACTGTTATGACATGCAAAATTTCGCTGCAAAAAGTCGTTTTAAGGTGCTTGACACCAATTTTTTACAAACATTTTCTTGTATCACAATGGACGATGAAACATACATACTCGAAGACTTTAAATAGCTTCAGAGTCTGACTTTTTACACCGCAATGCAAAGGAATACCGTTGCCAAGTATTTCCGGACAAAGAAGGTGTGTTAATTCCGAAGAAGTATTTGATTCGGCAGGCCATATGTAATTGTGGTTGAAAATCTATGATGTGTACGAGAAACAATGTCTGCAAAAGCTCCTACTACTCTCCAGCTACTGTACTCTCCAGCTACTCTCCAGTTCTGTTTTGTCACTATGCGAAATCCGTCCTGGAATGGTATAAGGTACAAGAGGTCAAATGCGTGCCAAAAACAGCCAATCCACCAATTTGTCCAGAACTTCGCCCAATAGAGAACTACTGGGCACTAGTTAAGCGGAAACTTTTTGAAACTAAGAAGAAAGCAAATGGCACCGATGATTTCAAAAGAAGATGGAGAATCGTCACGGTGGGCGTTTTCGAGGATACCGTACGGAACCTGATCGCGGGTGTACCATAGGAAGTTCGAGAATTTAACAGAAAGAAGGATTAACATCTTAATCAACTATTTCTTATGTAGATATGAATATGTTATTGTGAAATAAACAATCGGTATTTTGAATAATGCGTAAATTTTGTTTTGCTGCTATTAATTTGGAATCCAAAATTTAACATAGACAGTCTTTAGATGCATAGATGCTAATATGAAGATAGTCTATATCACGTAATATAGGTTGTAGTGTGAACCGGATGTTATGCTCCATTATTAAATTAGCTGCCAAATTATACTGATTTGATGTATTGCTTCAATTTTTACAAAGTTCAGGGACTGTGTGTTGTGCATCCCTAAGCAAACTTCTTGAAACTGTTAAATGTTAGCATTTAAGCACAGGGTGGTGCTATTTTTATTTCGCACATTTGTTATTATTTTTTTGGCTTGAATGTTAATGCTCCATAAAACAACCAGCAAAATCAGTCAACAACATTGTAAATAAGTAACTAATATATAGAAATGTGAAAAAACCATGAGAAACAAGGACAGTTGAGAAATATATATGTATGTGTATGTATGGTAGCCACCCTTCATGCCCTTGGCTTGGATGCAGCTCCACCAAGGACAGTTGAGAAATATTTCCAAAAAATATGGTGGTGCTATTTGTGTAAGAAAAATTAGTATTGATTTAGCGAATCGTTAACAACGACATCCATTAGTGAACTTCATCCCGTTTAATCTTAGAACAATCCAACAGCTGAAAATTGGTTAAAACTATGGCCTCTGTTGTTGGGTCCATTTAACTGATAATTAAATGCATAATTTCAAATCACGATAAAATTTTGCATAAAAGTCAAATCGTAGCAGGGAATTTGTTTGGAAATAGATCCAATATCGGTAGACGTTAAGTCAATAGTTCCTAAGTGTGTACACAAAGCAAACACAATCTCGAAGATCTCCAGGAATCTCCTGTGAAACACAAAGTTGCAGCATCCTTCTTTTCGTGGAACACCAACGAGTACTGCTCGATGTGACGCAAACCAACTCATCCAACTCAGAAGTATCGTAATCTGCAACAAGTAGTGTCCAAATACCACCACCAGTGGATGATGGGATTAAATGTTGAGCGCCACCACCGCCAAAGCCGTCGACTACGACGACCCTCGACAGTATCATGTATCAATTTATGTAAACACGGTCCTGCATCCCAGCAGCAGTAATAAGCCGACTCACGAAGGCAGCGATCCCGAAAGGCGGGAAACACGGGGGAGATTGTTCAATCTGATGAAAAGAAATCATCATCATTGCCGTCGTCGTCGTCGTCGTCGTCATCATCTGTTGCATATCCCAGAGCCCCCCCGGCACAGACTGACTGAAGGGCGCGTACTTTCATTTCCTTCACCAATCCAGCTGTTGATTCAAGCTTCTTTGCAGCCCCTGCGTGATGGAACAACAAGTGCATCGTCTTGAGCCGTTTGATTGCATCAAGAAAGAAGATGTTGGGTGTGTGTGTCGGGGTTGGGATGGGGAGCAAACGGTTTCGTGATTCGAGATGATGGCGCTTGCGATGTAATTCAGTGTGTACCCTTTTTTATGCAGTCGATTACGAAAAAACATACGTGTGTAATATCATTAACGGTAAGAGGGTAAAATCTGTGTCGGTTGAAGCTCCAATGGGGAGGGAAGTTCTTCGTGCCTCCACTCGAGGAGGGTGCTTACGTTTGAATTGAATCAACTGCTGATTTGGTGCTTTTTTTGTTGTCGGGAAAAAGCTGAATCAAATCAACCAGTCTTGTTTCCTGGGTTATTCTGCTGCTGCTGCCGCCTTCGATGTTGTTGATGCAATGTAAACAGAAGGAAACGAGCGAGTTACCTAAGATCAACTCTCGGTAAGTAAGGAAGGTGCACTGGATATCTAATCAAACGCGCATGTTCGTAGCATCTCACATTCAATCAATGAAATGTAAATATTAATAACTTTCACGAACGATAAAGAGATCCGACATAATTTTATTACGAAAAAAATGAAACGATCATCAGATTCTCGGTGAGTCTTGCTAATGGACTCCCCCGTTCCAAGAGGGGGTTGCAATGGGTAATGAAATTTTCTGTTTTGATTCGAACACCATTTTCCTGTTCCTCTTCTGGGTCTTGGGAGCGTCCGTCGTCGTCGTCGTCGTCGTGACGTGCATCAGCGTATGCTTTTATTATCAATTAGTTTGACATCCGCCAGTCGCCGGCCGAATGGACCACCGTCAAGTGCTGGGAAAGAGCAAAAAAACCGTTTCACGGATGAAAAACGGTCGGTCGGTCGATGTAGAGGCGGAAGTGTTCGCTTTGTGTTCATACAGAAAGCAAAACTTGTCGCACGCCGTCGCGCGTCAGGTTGAATCAATTCCGGGACAGTCTTCCACAGTTCGTGGTCAAAGCGGCACTGAAAGACGACGGATGGAACCAGTTCCATCGTAGATTGGCGCGTGCGATCTGGCAATGGCATGCTCCAGAAGAAGGCGACAATGCGGTGAGGTGTAATCATGTCCCACTGGCCATATTTGTAGTTGGTGCCAATTTAATTACGAGAGTTTAATGATGAACTTATATGTCAAACGGGGTTCAGATTGATGTGATGAACTCGTAGAAGGCTGGTTGAAGAAAATCTTAAATATGCACTGCTGAGTGTCACCAGCGACGATAGTCTAGACTGCAGAACAGACTGAAGTTCGAAATACAAACAAATGAGGCAATTCCAGGGAGAATGTGTGCTACCAACAGGTGCCTGCTGTTTGCAATGGAACGACGCTATATGATGTGATCTTATTTCGGTCGGTGGCAATGATTTATGATTAAACATTTTAATTTAATTTTTGTTTCAGTATGTCAATTGTTGTCTTGAGAGATTTTCATTTTTGATCCAGATCTTGCCGCAGAAATGGCGCCACAGTATATCTTTTCAAAATGAAGCTCTATAGGATTGCCATTTTCTACAAAATTGCTTAGGATGTCATTTGTCGTCTTTTGATAACACCATATTAGTCCATGATCTTACCGCAGAGATGGCGCTGTAGTCTATCTTTATCTAATGTGATGATTTCACATGTATTTATTTTACACTAGCTGAACCCAGTGCGAGTGTTGCTTTTTTTTGGAAGTTTTTTTCTTAACTAAGCAAGGGTTCAAACTTCTATCAGAACAGGCTTCTAACCCAAGAAACACACGTTTTGTGTTTTAGTAACCTAGGTAGTTCTCATGTTTGGTCGAAATTTGTGTCTCATTTGTATGTACAATAATATAAACTTTCAACTGCATGGGGAGGTGGGGTTCTCAAGCCACCATAAAATCATTGCCTTCCAAACCCCCACATGCCAAATTTAGTTCCATTTGCTTGATTAGTTCTCAAATTATGCAGAAATTTGTGTTTCATTTGTATGAGACCCCCCCCCCCCTCTTTCAGAAGGGGGAAAGGTCTCCAAACCTCCATAGAAACATTCTTGCCTCCAAATACCTACACATGCTAAATTTGTTTCCATTTGCTTGATAAGTTCTCGAGTTATGCAGAACTTTGTGTTTCCATTGTATGAGCACCCCTCCCTCCTTTCAGAGGGCAGTAGGGGTCTCAAACCACCATAGAGATACGATCTCTCAGCACCAAAACCCACATGCCGAATTTGATTCCAACTTGCTTGATTAGTGCTTCGAGTTATGCAGAAATTTGTATTTCATTGTGTGGGTGCTTTCCTCTTCTCCGGAGGGAGGAGACATCTCAAACGATCATACATCCAAATCCGAACCTGCCAAATTTCGTTCCATTTCCTGCTATTTCGAAGGCGACTTTTGGTGAGATCTATCTGATAATAAATATATTACAGCAAACTGTTTTTAAATAATACTAAATAATAATAGTCACGTGACTGGTTTGGAAATTATAAAACTGGAATACTGTTGCAATACTCTTATCCAAATGATATCGGGGCTTATCATCGGTGAAAGTAACCTTGGAACGTATGTAAAAGGGTGTCCACAAGGAGGCGTACCGTCACCTCTATTGTGGTCTTTAATAGTTGATGATCTTCTCAAAAATCTGAAAACCCAAGGGTTTGAAGTAATTGGCTTCGCAGATGTTATAGTCATAATAGTTTGCGGTGAACATGACTGTATCATCGCTAACAGAATGCAAAGTGCTCTAAATTACGTCTCAACGTGAAGGTCTTGCTCCAAATGCTCTATGGATTAGACCTATGCAGCCGGCGCCACACCACGGTCGTTCTTGGCGGCGGCGGCGGCGGCGTCGTGGGTTGGCGCGGGCATAAATTATCCTTTCAACATTTCCTCATGCTTATCTCTTTAACTGTTTGGCTTTTACGGGCAATGTTAAGACTAAAGGATCACTAAAAGTCTTATATTTTGACGCTGAACTGTCCGGCTTAACGTGCCTCAAGGGCTAAGTAGGGATTCTTTGTCCTGAAGCTAAGAGTTTAGTTTTTGATATCTAAAAATCTATTAATCTAATGGTAATCTAAATATCTAAATATCTAAAAATCCTAAAATTCTGAGATTTTGAAACTCAGCTGCAACATTCTTTTATTTACACTATGTTAATCTTCTGGCAAAATAGGAGTACAATCGGTCTTAGAACAAAACCCTGACAATAAAAGAAAAATAAAATCAGCCAAAGCCGTCATTTCCCCTATTTAAATTTCTGAGAAAAAAAAACAATTATCTAATAAATTTAAGATTAAAAAATTAAGGTATCAAAACCTTTATATATAAACAATAAAGAAATCCAAATTGTTATAAAAATCATATATTCAGGAGCTAAATAATAAAAAAAAAACATAAATCATATACAAAAAAGTTCAAATTAAGAGCAGTGAAATAAACTGAACTATCAACATTACTACAACCATGTATCCACTATGCACTGAATCACCGGTTAATTCAGTGATTAGCCAAGTTATTTGATTCGGGATATTTCATGTCCAAATAAAAACAATGTTTTCCCTACAATGGTATTATTCGACAAATGTTTTGTCCATTTTGTCTTTCGGTGATATTAGTGTCGATATATCAACGCAGATTTTTCATCAGGGCCTAACTGACAAACGTAAACAATGGCTTCTTCCGCGAGTTTCTTGTCATTGAAAACTTGCCCAAACAATCCACCACGGTCATTTCGAAAAAGAAGAGTTCACCTATCTTATCGAATTGAAGGCTCACATGTCATTGTTTACGTTTTTCGAGTTAGGCACTATATGGAAGAAGTCTTTGTCGATATATTAAATTCAATAAACACCCCTTATTTATACAGTCTTGACTATTCAATGCAAAAATCTGGTATGTCCAATCACTGTTAATTTGCACTGATCGTTAAAGATGGTTTTTGAACTTCCTCAAGCCTAATAAAATGCTATCAAGGTGTGAAAATAAACTCTATTTGTTCTAGACTACGAGCTATATCACTTGATATAGCGAATCTTGATATGAGCCGTCAGATGCATTATTTCCAGTGAAAACAAGATGTACGAACATAGATATGAAGGTAGCCGATAAGTGATATCGCTCGTAATCTGGATTTTTGTCAAAATTATGAAATAACATTAAACAAATTTACCGATTCGTTATATATGAAGAAAATATGAAAGTTTGAACCATCCATATTTAACACATTACCTAAGCATAGATGCATAGCTGTGTTTTATTCGCCAGTATTCACAACAATATTTAGTTTATTTCTCAATTATTGGTAGTCTCATGCCTCGGAATGTGTTTTCGCTAGATTTTAATCCCAGTGCATTTCAAATGTGGCTGGATTTTTTATTTTCCGTGTCAAAATTCTGTCAATCTCAGCCTTTTGAAATTATATGAGAACAAAATGCTTGGACAAAATTTCCGAGGGGGTAGACTACCTTAGCCGTTTTTAATTTCAGGACAATCGGAGTTTTGAGTATTTGTTTTGCTTCGATTAGACATCCATTACAAAATATTTTGTTAGGAAGCAGATGATGTGTTAAACAATTTTGGACCTGTTTTAGTGCACCAATTTTTCTTCCACACATCGCTGGTTTGATTACCATTATATGTGGTATCAATATGTACACTTCCGATGGAAATTTTTTCGACATTTAAGGCGGACATTTCATTATTTATAAATTCAAACTCACTAGCGAAATTGCCAAAAGTCGAAACACGAAGACGTACACTGAAGTTTCTAGAACGAAACGACAAAGCTGATCACTGTTTCACACACACACCCTCTAGATCGCCCCTCTTATCGAGATGTTATAGTTTATCATCAATAATAAAGGGAGGTTTCTGAAGGGCTAATGAACATAACTGAAGGGAAGCATATACTGTGAAAATTTTTATCGGCGTGCCTCAAATTGCTCGGCGGCACAGATCTACGAACGATAACTAAAAAAACATCAGGGAAGCATTCGGAAATTGTGAAACCCAAGTTTACCTACGCTGCATTGGTCTGGTGGCCAAAAACTAAAGAAACTGTTGTACAGAGAAGGTTAGAAAAACTTCAAAGGCTAAATCCTAGAGGGTTTGAGCTGTTTAGTGGAATGCCTGTAACTAGAAATTAGAAGAAGAATTAGTATTCTCCATTTAATTCCAACTACCTCTGCTTATTTTCGACTGTCGAAGATAAGCAAAGGTAGTTGAAATTAAATGAAGAATACTAATTTTTCTTCTAATTTCTAGGTTCAAAGGCTAGCAACTAGTTCAATTAGTCATGCAATGAGAAGTACACCAACAAACGCACTGGATGCATTGCTTTTCATGCTACAATTGCATCAATACATACAATTAGAAGCTGAAAAGAGCGCTCTAAGGATCAGAAGCTTTGTGAATTTTTTTAAAGGTGATCTAATGGGACATGTTAGTATTCTAAAAATTATTAAATTTAATCATTTAGTTATGAACATCTAAGATTCGATGGAGAAAAATACAACCTTGACTGTTCGTATCAAGTAATTGATCCTGGACGTGATTCAATAAAATTAAGAGTCAAGCAGCTCTAAATGCTTTAAAATCAGCAACATTCAATTCCAAGCATGTTTGGGAATGTGTTCAATCACTCCAAAAGTTGTCTTGTAGTAATCAAGTTAATTTGTACTGGGTTCCTGGCCATTGTGGAGTTGATGGAAACGAGAAAGCTGATGAACTAGCAAGACTCGGATTTCAGTTCAGTCTCATCAGTTCGTAGGACCTGAACCCTTTTGTAGTTTATCTGCTTTTTCACTTAGAATGGAGATGGAAGGCTTGGGAATGCTTGAAAGTGGAGGCAAACTGGAACAACACTTTCATAGCTAGGCAATCATAGCGGTTCATCACTCCAAACATTTCAATGACTCGCAAATTACTTGATCTTACCAAAAAAGATTTAAACTCATATACAGTTCTAAAGGGTGTCCACGGCATGCTGACGAAAGTTGAATGCTGCATCATGGACGACGAAACATATGTGAAGGCCGACTTCAAACAGATCCCCACCTGTTTTTCACGGCCAAGGATAAGTTCAGCGTTCCGGAGCATGTCCGCACTCAGAAGATGTCCAAATTTGCGAAGAAATTCCTGGTTTGGCAAGCCATCTGCACGTGCGGGAAGCGGAGTGCACCTTTTCGTGACCCAGGACACGATGAACGGACAGGTGTACATAAAAGAGTGCGCTCCAGAAGCGGTTGCTTCCTCTCCTGAAGGCCCACAACGTCCCAACAATCTTCTGGCCGGATTTGGCCTCATGCCACTACTCCAAGGACGTGCTGAAGTGGTAGTGCGGACAATAAGGTCAATTTCTGTGCCGAAAATGTTCAACCCTCCCAACACTCCGGAGCTCCGCCCCATCGAGAAGTACTGGGCGATTATGAAGCAGCACCTTCTTAAACGACCCAAGGTAGTGAAGACAGTCGAGGAACTGAAGAAAGTATGGGTTTACATGCAAAAACGGTTGATTCACAGGTTGTGCAGAATCT
This sequence comes from Aedes japonicus, assembly GCA_034211315.2. Classification (NCBI taxonomy): domain Eukaryota; kingdom Metazoa; phylum Arthropoda; class Insecta; order Diptera; family Culicidae; genus Aedes; species Aedes japonicus. Next base: position 36,295 of record JASCZW010008822.1, on the reverse strand, counting down.
TGGCGGCCGGGGTTAAGGCCAAGGTGCGGCATTTGCGTATGGACTGTAAATAAAATACGAGTAAAATGGTAAAATGAAGTTTAATAGTTATTTCTCAATCCCTGAAAATTTGATGGCAATCGGATGAAAACTCGAATTTTGCGAATCAATTTGTGTGTGGCAATTTCATCGTGGACACCCTTTAATAATTGATTCATGTCGATTTTGTGACATGGATAAAGAAGACTCGAACACTTCTTATGCCACTGCCCGGCAATCTCCAAAAAAGATTTAAGTTCTTCAGCAAAGGGCTACTAGAACCCTCTGAGATCTAGATAACAAACCCCAGTACGGTAGAATACTTTATTCGGTGATTTATACCGCCCTGGGACATCGCTTTAAGTCAAATATGACAATAACTAAAGCAAAAAGAAGGTGATATATCACAATCTTAAAACTGGTCACAGTGATGGAGATACCCGACACGGAAAGAAAACCTCGGATTGGGCATGACTCTCCAGACATTTTGAAATGGGCTGCTGGATCTGCAAAAGAGCTACCACTTTCTAGCTCCCGGACTAAAGCTGCTTTCAATGGTCACTTAAAGGATTGTTGTTAAGAGATTTCTCCCATAATGCCATTGCCGGCCAATGGTTCTTACAAACAAAATTTAGAACCCACTGTCATGATTGACAAATACTACTAACCCAAATGGATCCATTTCCTGCGAGTATTAATCCTCAGTAGTGTGATCAGCAATTAACAGAGGCGTCTCGTAATAAAAAAAAATCAACATTTGAAACTTATACCATAAAAACCAAGAAAGGTTCATAAATGCATTGTGAAATGAGACATGTGTTCTTATGCGACTAGCAACTGAGGTAACACTCCCAAAGGAGTGTTGAAACCAGTGGTGGTAAATTTTAGATGTTGCAAACTAGCAATCATGTACAGGGTGAGTGATAATTCCTGTCAGTGTTTTTTTAAAAAGGTGTAACTTTGGATGGGTTGATCACAGACATGTTTGTACTTTTTTTAAAAGTGTTTGAGTAAAACACTCCACACGGTATTACGGGGAAAACCCAACACTTTAGCAAGTTTTGGCCCAGACCGCACAATTACTTTTCTTCTCTCTTCTTCCATTTTGAATTTCAATGAAACACGTTCGAACTGCACCGCGATAAAAACTTCTGATGTTGTTATTGTTATAGGGTACATTACAAGGGTCATAAGATGTCATAGTTAACAAATCCGACCACTAGGGTCGCTGTAAGAATCAAAAATGTTTGTTCCAATACTAAATGGGCCACACCTTAATTGTGGCATGTTAAATGTTTGCTGAGTTTATGAATTAGTTTTGTAGAATAACTTGCTACCTGTTCAATTAACAGATGAAACATTCGGATAAGACGTATAACGGAAACCTTATTTTGTCTCCCAATCTTTTGACCAATTTTAAACTTTTACTCTTACCTCAAGTAATGGTTTATCGAGGTTTCAAAGCATCCTTCAAGCCTAAAGCTTTGTCTAAAAAGTCCTTATAAATCTAAAATTGTTACTGTAGCCCTAGATTTACAATAAACAAATTTAAACTTGTGAAGAAGCAGTCGAGTTAATTTTGCACAGACTATTCTTCTATACCAGGGCTGGTTGCGGATTTATGGATAAATAATAGTGACTTTAGTGACTAAAATAATAGAAATAGTTACCAAATAGTGACTACAAAGTTTCATCATCAGATTTTCAATTTTTTGTATTTTTAAAATCTTCCAAAAATTTGTTGTGTGAACTAAGTGATCACCCCCGTTTGAATAATATTGCGGCGTAGTGTCACTTTTTGGGTATTTTTTTTTTTTGGTCCGCAACTCGTTTTTGCGAAGTACGCACAGTTAAAACGCCTTCCAGCATGGCCTGTGCTAGAATAACTTCTGACATATCTTGCTTTTCAATTCCTTTTTTTTGAGCCGTTGACATGTGAAGCTGTTTTCGCAACCTCAATCACCTGTGGGTATTTAGACTCGCCTAGAGCCGTTTTCTTAGTAAAAAACTAGTTCCAATACTCCCCAATTTTGTACTCTGTACTAAAGGTCAGCACCTAGCATTTTAACAAGTTTCATTCGTCAATAAGAAGACCTGAATCGGAAGTACCTTGGTGATTTTCAGAACATACTTGGAGCTTTCACTGGATGCAACGGATGGAGGGTTGAGGCATTAGCAATATTTTATAAACGAATTCTGCAAACCAGATTTTTGACGTAGCATAACGTCTTTGTTTTCTATACTGGGTACAATACTTTTTTTTTTTTTTTTTTTTTATTAAAAGACCGTGCGTAGCGTAGTTGCTACTCCGTTATCGATCAGAACTAGTGTAATTGCACAGAGAACCACATAGATGGAGCTTGGGAGTAGGCTTTGCTTCTTCAATGTACAAGTTCACTAATTCTATTTATAGATCAGTACCGGCGCCGGCCACGTCCTCACGGTCTTTGGGGAGGGGGAAGGATGATTAGTTTTGACAATCGTTGGATAGAGACCGTGTTTACCTCTGCGTCTCCACAATTGTCAAGGGAAGGATAGATTTGTGTTAGTGAGGCAGGTTTATTTATAGATCATGGATTCACTGTGGTAAGTGATGCGATCAATGAAACCGCAGTAGACTGCTTTTTATTCTAAATCTAGTGGTGATAGAAAGAGGCAAGTGACAAATGACAAGGAAGGGGACGGGTCTGGGATTGAACTCCCGACCATCTGCTCAGTAAGCAGAACGGATAACCACTGAGCTATCCAGCCACGTCTGTTTTCTATACTGGGTACAATACTGGGAATAAACAAATCGCATAGTGACCGTCACGAAGAGTGGTCAGGTTTTGAGCATTAAATCTCATTCATATCTTACAAGATTTACAAAAATTTTACACCAATCGATCGGAAGTATTTCTACGCATCTATTTCAATAGAGAACATTGTTGAGCCACATACTATTGAAAAATTCATAAATGTTAAGCCTTGCCTCAAAAAGTATATTAACTCCTTCAGGCCTAAGGGGTCATATATGACCCCAAAAGGAAAATGGCTGGATTTTACACAGACTGACTGAAAGTGCACACTGTCTTCAGTAAATTTGTTTTCCATTAATTCTTTTATCTTGAAAACATAAAAAAAAGCTAAGTTTAAGGCCTCATTGACGACCTAGAACATCCTGAATATGAAGACATTCAGGAAGAAAAAAGAGTGTAAAGCGCTGTTTTAGAATATTGTACATATGCATACGTATTACCTAATTCTTGTTGATAAATGTTAAATATTTTTGTATCTTGCTGGGATGTTCTAGGTCATCCAAAATGTACTTGAGTTCAGAACTTCAGATCTACAGTTGTAACAGTAGCTTTAAGGGCTATAGAAGATTACGATATGAATTCAAAAATATTGAATGAACTTTTTGGAAGGCCAACAGTCATTTTTTGATAACTTTGTGATGTTCTATGTCATCCAAACTGTCCTTGACTTCAGATCTTGAAATTTACGGTAATAATAGTAGTTTTTTTGGGCTATACAAAGTTATGTCACGTATTCAAGTGAATTCAGTGAATATTTTTGAACGTAAAAATACACAAGAAGATAATCTCGGGATGGTCTACACACTTAGAAATTATGAATTTTACACGAGACCTAATCCATGTTTGTAATTAGTCCGGGAACGTAAAGTCGGGGAATGTAATAATCGGGAAACGTAAAGAAAGATTTCGTGTAAAATTATGTCTCCTGAAACTGAAACATACGCAATTCGACAAAAGATGTGTTCGGTTGAATTGATTTTCTCATCTCTTTCAACACATTCTTATGCGCTAAAGGACGCTTGCATGTGTCGGTCTCAGGGACAGAAAATTACACGAGATTTTGATAGTGTGTAGGTCATCCCAATTGTCTTGGCGTTCAGAAATTAAGATTTACGGTTGTAACAGGAAATTTTAGGCAATAAAAGCTACAATAAATATTCAAACATGTTCAATTAATATTCTAAAAATCAAAATATATCATAGAGCATATTACATATTTAAGTCATCCAAACTATCTTTGAGATCAGAACATAGGACCTACAGTTGTGACAAAAGCTTTCTGGGCTACGCAAAGCTACGATGTGTATTGAAACATATTCATTGAATATTTTGGAAGACCAACAGACATTATGAGATAATCTTCGGATGTTCTAGGTTATCCAAACTTTACTGGAATTTAAAACTTAAAATCTACAGCTGAAGATTTTAAGTTTTGAATTGTAGCTTAAAATCTACAGCTTTTTGGACTAAACAAAGTAACATTATGTATTTGACCAAATTAAGTGAGTCTTTTGGAAGGTCAACCGATATAATGAGATATCTTGGGATGTTCAGGTTCATAAAAACTGACCTTGAGTTTAGAACTTAAGATATACATTAGTAACCGTGGCCACTTTGGGCTATACAAAGCTACTATAAATATTCAAACATATTCAATGAATATTCTGAAACGACCACAAACATCATAGGACAACCTTGTTAGTTTCAGTTTATTTAATCTGTCCTTCAAAATTTAAGGTCTAAAATTGTAACAATAGCTCTATGGGCTATACAAAGTTAAGTAAGTTTGTTTGGGATATAATATCCTAAGATTATTCATTCATTGAATGTGTTTGAATACATATAATAACAATGTATAGTGGATTAAGCTACTGTTACAACTGTAGATTTTAAGTTTTGATCTCCTGGGCAGTTTGGATGACCCAGCACTTTTAAAACAAAATTTCCTACTTTTTTCAATCATTTCTATGTTATTGAGCACCAAATCAATCAGATTTCACCAAATTGCTAGTAATAATTAAACCTGAAAACTTACATTCGGTATCGTAGTCCTACGTCATAATTTCGAACATCCCAATGGGGCTGTACAGCTTGTAGTTTTTGGTTACGTGCTTACCAGCAGTAACGTAATGCTTATTTACGTTGTTGAAAAAAATTGAGTTTGTCGATCTCGGTACGAACCATCAATTCTAGATTCAGAGTTACTAAGTGAGTAACCGAAAATAATCCTTTATCTGATTTACAATTCGTTCCCACTTTTTTCGACTATGTGGATACCAAAATATTTTCGAAAAATAGTGAATGTAAATAAAAAAGAACTTTATTATTTTATATAGTTTCTTCGTTAGACATTTTATTTGCGTTTTGGATAATCATTTTAAGTTTTTTACTTCTATCCCGTTCGATGTTTCAAGGAGTTCACTGGGTCTGCATGCATAAGAATATGAAAAATTATTATGAAATAGCTGTACAAATAATGATAGATGATGTAAAATAGGACCACGTGCGTCGTATTCAAGCTAATCTAGAGTGCTGTGACCGACCAGCGCTAGTTCAATTGAGGTAAAGATGGGACAGCGTTCTCTACGTTTATATAGTGTGGTCAGATCGCTTCATTTGGTAGACTTGAACCTATACTATATAATTCCAAGTGATGTTTTTAAACTTTTCACAATCGGCGGTGTGAAAACAGTGACTTTAGTGATCATTTTTCGAAAAATAGTGCCTTTTTGGATGCAAATAGTGGCTTTTTAGTGACTAGACTCAAAATAGTGACTAAGTCACTAAAAGTGACCTGCTACCAGTTCTATACATATCATAATCTAAAATACAAAATCTACCATTAGCATCGCCACTTCCCAAAGGTCTCACAAGCTATAACATTTCACTTTCTCTCACACTCATTTTCGGCGAAGTAAACATTCATTATTGATGCCTTGCGTGCTTACGAAAATGTCCAAACTGGGTCGCACACAAACAGTTTGAGAACCGCTGCTATAGATATATTGTTGCAGCTATAAATTTACCCAACACGAGAGAAAAAAGCTACAATGCTGAACTACTATTTGCACAAGAAGCACATTTGTCATTGTTGCAAATTTTGCACTGACATAAAACAAACAATTGGACTAGATGCTCAATAAGAAATCGGAAAACAACAGAGTTGCAACGACATCTGTCGACAACTTCATCTATCCAGAAGAGCAATTGACTCAATTTGCAAAGATCATCATAAATCATAATTCTCCCACCGTGGCCAGCCACATTCTGCCACTAGTCAGTAGTCTGATCATTGCGCTAGTTCACTACCAGTTTGTCAGCGAGTTTAGTTCGTTCCATTACTTTGCTAAACATAAACCAGCTGCAGCAGCATCTTGGCGGCCAACCTTCTTTGCGCACCTCGCCGCCTGATCCGATCATCTGCCCCCAGCATCATCAGCGAAAACTTGTTTATTCCATCGCGCTTGGTTCCCATCGTAAATTTACCACCCGCTCCCAAAAAAAGAAAAAAAAAAAAAGAAAACAGCATGCCAAAGCAATCGGATTCAATTATTTCCAAGCCGCCCAAGCCAAGATGAGTTAGTTAGAGGCGAATTTTGATTTTCGTTCGCTTGTGATGTCTCTTCAGCCGAATGACGTATCTAAATGTCAGCGTAGACAGCACAATTAGAATCAATTAAAAATTTGCATTTGCCATCATTCCAGATGATGCTGCAAAAAACTGCTGGGGCTGGAGAAGTTAGTTTTTCGTTGCGGTTAGCATATTTTTTTAAAGGAATTTCTGAGAACATCGGTTGGTTTCCAACCGACAGCATTCTGACACAACAAAAGGAAAACCTCCCCAGGGGAGGTTATCCTAAACGAGCTGATTGCCAGTCCCAGCACCAGACGAGCTTCGAAATGGTCGTAATCAATACTTTTCCCATTATCAGCTCGTTTGTCGCTGCTTTGTGTTGGCTACGGAAAGCTGACAGTTGGTAAGTATGGGTATAGATAGATACTATCCGTTATAATGTCACTTGGACAAAGTGTATCGTCGTCTTGCTTCGTTCTGCCATGCAGCTTCAGTGCCGAGCCGTGCCCGGCTCTTATCATAACGACAAGTTTCTGTCGCAAACAGATAAGTGCAATAATTATCATGTAAGCAATTCTCGTCGACCGGAATTAATAGAAGTGTGTCGAGGTAACACTCTCTTGAGAACGCTCCTACCCCTGCCCGGTCCAGAGTAGGAGGAACTACAGTTAACAAGCATCAATTAAGACTTCCACCCGGCTGGCACGCTGTCTCATTTGAATAAGTTGAATTAACCCGTCATGAGATCGGATTTAATCTCCCGTCCTTTCAAGCCCAACATTTCAAAGGGGTCTCTTTTCGGTATCCAGCCGACCAAATTAGCAAATCCCATTAGGTGGGAAAGCGCTTAAAGAAGTATAAACATTTCTCATGCCGGCCATTTTTGGTCATCTAACCAAAAGAAGATAAACACAAATCGCCAAATGTCCAGAAGGCCCAACCTAAGCCGAACCGTTCGGGACTTACATAATGGCAACATTTTATTGTTTTTCCGTCGGCGTTGGTCACACCGCAGACAACTTCCAGTCCCGTCGTCTTAGAGCGATAGAGTATGATGTAAAAGACGCTAGAAGCTGCCTCCTCGGTTTAACTGAAACATGCCCGGTGTGGGGTGTGTTTGCGAGAGCGCGTGAAACATTTCAACATTTTTATTGCACTTTTAAGTATTTACGTAGGTTCGCGGCGTACTTAGTGCGGCTCTGCGGTATTTCACTAGCCGTCTTCATTTGCCTATCCGGTTACAAAGTCCTCCGCTATGTGCGTTGTGGATCAACGTTCGTCGGTTGGTTGGTTGGTTGGACCGTCTAGTTGAGTCGTCAACTTTTGACTGCTAGCTGACAAATCCGAAAACATACAAAGTAGATCGACTCATCTAGTGGGCATGGTCCGGCGTTTCTCAACCGGTGAACGGCACATGGTTCCTGTTTTATGTAATGTGTTCGTCCCCAACCCCTCTGAGACAGAAAATTTTAAATTTAAATTTGATGATACTCCATCGTTAGCCATCGGAATTTGATGCGGCTTTTTGCAATAGATCACAAAATTATCCTTGTTTGTAGATCTGTACTAGTTATTTCGCAAATGTCCGTAGTTTTTGATTCCAAGGTGGCAGTAATGGAAGTAATTTACTTTCTAGGGTTGTTGGAAAAATATTTTTAGCTGCGAAACTTGGCATGCGGCATATCAAACTTTATGATTAAGCAAAACTAAGCCATCAAAAGACTAAAAGAAGCCCTACGGGATCCGAGTTCCTCCGGAAAGGTGGCCATGTTCAAATCTCGGATCCCCTCAGTGTGGCCATAAATACCCAAAACGTCTTTTGATGACTTAGTTTTGCTAAATCCTGAAGTTTGTCGCAAGCCAGGTTTTGGAAAAGATTTGAATATGGCCAATTTTTCGGAGGATCCCGCAGGGCCTCCCTAAGTGGCCAGTAGGGTCAGGAATCCTTAGAATGTCCTCCGAAGACCTAGTTTGGCAAAATCATAAAGTTTGGTATGTCGCAAGCCAGGTTTTTCGGATAAGATTTGAGTATGGCCTTTTTCCCAGAGCAACGTGGATCCCGCAAGAGCTCCTTAAGTGACCAGTATGGTCAGATGGCCTCAGAATGTCATCCGAAGACCATTTTTTGCAAAATTATAGAGTTAGATGTGTCGCAAGCCAGGTTTCGGGAAATATTTGAACCTGGCCACTTTCTAGGAGGAACTTGGATTTCGCAAGGCCTCCCTATGTGGCCAGTATGGTCAGACACCCTCAGAATGTCCTCCGAAGACCAAGTTTTGCAAAATCATGAAGTAAGTATGTCGCAAGCCAGGTTTCGAGAAATGTTTGAACCTGGCCACTTTCTAGGAGGAACTTGGATTTCGCAAGGCCTCCCTAAGTGGCCAGTAGGGCCAAACACCCTCAGAATGTCCTCCGAAGACCAAGTTTTGCAAAATCCTGAAGTTTGATATGTCGCAAGCCAGGTTTTGGAAAAGATTCGAATATGACCACCTTTCCGAAGGAACTCGGATCCTACAGGACTTTGGTGGGGCAGTGTTACATGGAATGCAGCATCTCGATGGAACAATAGCCCAAAATAGGTACGACCATCGGTCATTTGGATGAAAGAATGTACATTTTTTTTATATGAGAAATGATGTGTTTAAACGTTGTTTTTTTCTAAAGGGTGATACGGTCAAAATTTGGTCAAGGGAAAACGCGTGTAAATCGGTGAAATCGTTTATTTAAAAAAACAAATTAAATTTCTTTTTCAAGTTCAATTAGTATAAAATTCAGGAAAAATATTCAGTTAGGCTTCCGCTTTTCCAAATCCGAATTGCCGGGCCTTACGCTTGACCCCTGCCATCAGATTTTGTACAGCCACCTTGTCCACCTTCTTCGCCGCAGAAAGCCAGTTTGCCTTGAACTGCTGCTCGTCCTTAGCAGTTTTTTTGGTCTTCTTTAGGTTCCGCTTGACAATAGCCCAGTATTTCTCAATTGGGCGGAGCTCTGGCGTGTTGGGAGGGTTCTTGTCCTTGGGAACCACCTGCACGTTGTTGGCGGCGTACCACTCCATGGCCTTTTTACCGTAATGGCAAGATGCCAAATCCGGCCAAAACAGTACGGAACAACCGTGTTTCTTCAGGAAAGGCAGCAGACGTTTATTCAAACACTCTTTCACGTAAATTTCTTGGTTGACAGTCCCGGAAGCTATGAAAATGCTGCTTTTCAAGCCACAGGTACAGATGGCTTGCCAAACCAGATATTTCTTTGCGAACTTTGACAGTTTCGTGTGCTTGAAAATATCTGCTACCTTTCCCTTCCTTTTGCCGTATAAAACTCCTGTCCCGGAAGCTGCTTGTAGTCGGCTTTGACGTAGGTTTCGTCGTCCATTACCACGCAGTCAAACTTCGTCAGCATCGTCGTGTACAGCCTCCGGGATCGCGCTTTGGCCGTCGTATTTTTGTTTATCATCGCGATTTGGAGTCACTACCTTCTTGTAAGTCGATAGTCCGGCTCGTTTTTGGCTCGATGCACGGTTGTAGACGATACACCCAGCTTATTTGCGGCATCTCGGAGAGATAGGTTAGGTTTCGCTTGAAACTACCGGCAACTCTCTTTGTCGTCTCAGCGGCTTCCGGTTTTCGATTTCCCCCGATCCAGACTTCCTGGCTGTCGACAAACGTTCCCCAAACACTTTAATTACATTTGTAACGGTTGATTTGGCAACTTTTAGCGATTTTGCCAACTTTGCGTGCGAGTAGCTCGGATTTTCGCGATGCGCGAGCAAAATTTTGATACGCTGCTCTTCTTGCTTGGACGGCATTTTGACAACTGAAGAGTGAATTCCAAAATCAAAATAGGAGCAACATTCTACACACACACACCTTCAAAATGAGGGGTGTTCAGGTTTTTTAAATGCAAAATTGAAAGAAATACGTCAAGTTGATATTGACCAAATTTTGACCGTATCGCCCTTTATACCGGTTGTCAGTTCAAAATGTTGCGAAAGGAGAGCGTAACGCTAATGTGAAAGGTTTTTTCACAGTAACAACTCTAGTTCAAAAGATAAGAATTACTTGTGTATGAATACCATTTGATCGGAAAAATCACATTTCTTGGAATTTAAATTTGACTTACGTGTTATCCCTTTCATATGACACAATTTTCACCTTGCCGATGCTGAGAAAGACTTTCTTCATGTTTATAGACCTGCATGTGAGTTCAATACTATTACATATTTTGTTCATTTCACTGCAATGTCGTAAGACGAATAAATCACGGCACAAACATAAGGTGTGATACTGGCGGTATACGAAGCAATTCACTTTTAGACTTACTACTTTTGATCTAAGGGAAACAAATAAAATTACTCTTTCCATTTTTGTGACAACTTAAGCTTCAATGTATTCATTTATTTTATGGAATGAATAATCACAATACCCGGTTTGCTCATATCGAATGTTAAACTATTATCAAAAAGGGTGAACGTTTTGATCATGGTGATTATCTGACTGTTCGAAACTATGCGCATAGTCACAGAAAAATGTTACTTAAGACTGACGATGACATGCATGTTTATTATAAATATGACGCGGAGAATTGGACAGTAGTATAGTAGATTGAGTAGGATAGGATAGGATAGAGATTGAGTATTGCAAGGATTCAACTTGATTTTAACTAAGAAGAGAAACTATGTCTTGACCAAGTTTGTCCATGCTTGGACAATTATCACATGTGTTCAGTCAACATTTCTCATTAGGATTATTGCACAGTTCCTTCAAGTAAGGAAAACGCGTAGTAGGATATTCAGGATATGTAAAAATGTCCAATATTTTAAGAAAAAAAAATTAAAAACGAGGGAGCTCTTCGATCCAGAGTCCATGAAAACCTTAAAAAACTTACATGCCCTTTTCGCTCAATTTTCATAAAAAAAAAAAACATCTGTTACATTTCCAATCCTGCCGCACACTAGCGGAACTATCAAAACTTTCTCTTCATATCTTTAATTCTAGCCAAAAACATTGTTGTTCACTCTTGGTGCCTCATGGTGATGAGCGAACATCTCCTTCTACATTAAAAAACTTGACTTTTGATAAAACTTTTTGATGGAGAAAATGGGAGCATTGGTTCAAAAGAGGGCGGGTTTATCTCCCTGCCCATTGCACAGCGACCCAGAATGCGAATTTAGCTAGAAAGATACATTTTCAGCCTAAGTTTGAAGTTTTGGAGCAAAATTGCCTTCCACAAAGCTGTTTCTAATAACAAGGTGTTTTTTTGGGTTGAATGAAAACTAGGGTGGTTCTTATTTTCAGATAAATCGAAAATCTAACTTTTTTATTTACAGAAATAAAGGCATAAATTGTACAGTTCAATTTCAAGCAACTTTGATGATATAAATTTGTCTGTTCCTTTTTGATATGGCCGAGTTAGATCATTTTTTCCTACGTAGCTTAAGGTGTCCCTATAAAAAATCAGTTGTTTTGCTGTAACTTTGTTATTTCGAATTTGCCAGCAACGTTGTCCTCAGAAGATTTTTATAACTTGAAAAGATAAAACTTTTGACATGTAAATCTTACCGATGTCTTTTACCGTTAGCAAGTAAATAATGATTTTCTTATAAAATTACACCATTTCAAATGTGTTTTATTCAAATTAAAAAAATTACTTATCTCCAGTTTTCAGACATGATATGTAATAATAAAAATCCTTTCAAATGCTGTTGAGAAATATTTTTTTTGTTTGCCTCAATTATAAAAACCATAATTTGAAAAAGGCCTATTTTGTTTACAAAAACCATAATAGCTTTTGTTCGACATACGATAAAGACAATATCAGCACACCAAAAGTTGTAGCTGGGAAGACAACTTTGCTGAATTTGAAATAAAAAAGTTACAGTAAAATAACTCATTTTTATAGGGACACCCTAAGCTACGTAGGAAAAAATGCTCTAATTCGGTCATATCAAAAGGTACAGCTAAAATTATACCATTAAATTTGCTTGAAATTATTAGTTCTACAGCTTTTCTGAACAATTTATGCCTTTATTTCTGTAAATAAAAAAGTTAGATTTTCGATTTCTATGAAAATAAGGGCCACTTAATTTTTAATTCAAACCATAAGAAGCGCCTTGTTAATAGAAACCACTGTGGAAGACACGTTTGCTCCAAAACTTCAAACTAAGGCTGAAAATGTATCTTTCCAGCTAAATTCGCATTCTGGACCACTGTGCATTAGGGCACCCTCATGTCAGGTCTATTGTTTGACTAATTGCTCAATCTTGCTGTTCGAAGAAGATTCTCGAAATCCCTGTAGATACGGTATAAGTGGTGTTGCCTATCGATCCACTTAAGTCGTTTTGGGCTAAGGACTGTATCGAAAACAAACTGACAACACATTTTGCCCATAGTATGAAAAAAAAATCAAAACATGTATTATTTAATTCAAGTCTTGCTGTCTTAGTTTGAACAAACAAAAAAATGAATGAAAGCAACTTTATTTCGAGAATTTCTCAGCCGCAGACCAATTTCTTTTTAACACTTCTATGGTCTTACACTTTACGAGAAGTTGAACAACTCGCGCAAAAGCTACGTACCACAAGCCTATAGTGCGAGGCGATTGAAAGGTGGAAGCAGTACTTCGACGAGCACCTGAACGGAAATTTTAAGGTGAACGAAAGTGGCACGGTAATACATCTAGGAACACGCGCAGAAGATGACAGGATCTCGACCCTAACCCTTCACGGTTGAGTTGAGTTGAAATATGGTGGTGAAGTACTGGCTAGGGCGCTGTACTGTGTCATTACCAAGATTTGGGAGGAGGAATGTTAACCGGAAAATTGGATGGAATCACGCTACTGAGCGCCGCCTACATGATACAATCGATCGAGACCAGCTATGGCAGATTATGTACGAATATGGATTTCCGGTAAAACTGACGCGATTGGTCAAAGCAGTGATGGATCGAGTGATGTGTGTTGTCCGAGTATCATGGACACTCTCAACTCCCTTCGAATCTCGGAGAGAGTTACGGCAACATGATGGATTGTCTTGTTTGTTGTTTAACATTGCATTGGAGGGTGTGATTCGAATAGCTGGGATAGACACGAGTGACACGATCTTCAGGATGTCTGTCCACGTATTTGGCTTCGCCTACGACGTTTATATCGTAGCACGTTACTTTGAGACGACGGCGGACACGTACATCAGACTTAAGGCTAAAGCTGGGAGGATTGGGCCTGTGATTAATGCGTTGTTAATAGAATACATAAATGGAAGAGGCTCACAAGACAATGATAGCCTCCTACCACGATTTCAGATCGACGGTGATGAAATCGAGGTAGTAGACGAATTCGTGTATCTGGGTTCATTGGTAACCGCTGATAACGACACCAGCAGAGAGATACAAAGGCGCATTAAGGCTGGCAATCGTGCCTACTTTTGACTCCGAAGGACGTTAAGATCGTACAAAATTGATCGAACTACAAAGTTGACCATCTACAAGACACATCGTACACATCGCTAAAATCGGTCGACTACGATGTGCTGGGCATGTCGTAAGAATGTCGGACGACAACCCAGTTAAAATGATTCTCGAAAACGAACCAACGAGTACAAGAAGAAGAGGCACGCAACGAGCAGGATGGATCGATCAAGTAGAAGGTGACCTGCGGACCCTCTACAGCCCGAATACAATGGAGACAACTGCTGTGTACAGTATTTTTGGGGTTTTTGTGTGTGAAGAAGCCTAGCATCAAGCACGACTTCCTGCACTTGGTTCGTAGCTAGTTTTTGCGAAGACGGGTCTGTATATCTTGCTTCTCAATTCCTTTTTTGAGCCGTTGCCATGTGAAGCTGTTTTCACTACCTCAATCATCTGAGGGTATTTAGACACACCTACAGCCGTTTTTTTAGTAAAAAAAACTGGTTCCAATACTCCTCAATTCTGTACTCTGTCCTCAAGGTCAGCACCTGGCATTTTTAAAAAGTCTCATTTGTAAACAAGAAGATCATAGTTGACTTGAATCGGAAGTAACTTGGTGATTTTCAGAACATACTTGGAGCTTTCACTGGATGCAACGGATGGTGGGTTGAGGCATTGGCAAAATTTTAGAAACGAGCTCTACAAACCAAAATTTTGACGGAGGACTACGTCTTTGTTTGCCGTACTGGGGTAAAACTTGAAAAATATCGCATTGCGACCGTCACGAAAAGTGGTCAGGTTTTGAGCATTAATATCTCAGTCATTTCTTACAAGATTTACAAAATGTTTACACCAATCGATCGGAAAAGTTTCTACGCATCAATTTCAATAGAGAACATTGTTGATTGTGTACCACTACTATCAGGGTGACCACTCAATTTTTATTTTCAAATTCCCGGTTTTTTCCCGGTTTTCTCGGACCAAAAAATTTCCCGGGTTAAGGCGCGGATCATGTAGTAATGAACTAGAATAACGAATAGAAAACAATTACTCTAAGCAAACAATTTTGAACAAATTGAGTTCCAAAGCTTAATAAAATTTTCAGTATAAGCGTTGTTTATAATATAAAAATGACTACATTTTAGGACCCAACTATTTACAAATTCTGCTTTCAGTTTTAGGCCCATGAAGCTAAAGAAAATAATTTAGATGATAGTCTGAAAACAGATGACAGTCTGAAAGTTAGTTTTTGTGTGTACCACCAAATGATTTCTTTATAATTTTTTTAAGAAACTTTTCCCAAAGATTCTATGAAAAGTTCTAAGCCATTGCTTGAGAAATTCCTTCTGGCGTTTCTATAGGTATTCTTCAGGAGTTTGTAGCCATTCCTCCAGCGATTCCTTCAGCAGTTTCTTCTGGCAGTTCATTGGCTGTTCTGTTAAACTTTCTTGTGATGACATTTATGGTGGAATCCCTGAACTTATGAAGTTTTGTGATTGTAAAGGAATCCCTGGAAGACACCTGAAAGAACTAAAAACTATATGGTAATTTCTGAAATAATACTTGGAAAAAACCCTGATTTATTGAAGAAATTTAAGAAATTTTGTTTGCACGAGTATCATAATCTCGTGTGTTCAATTCTTCACGTTAAATATTCTGCAAGGGGTTTTGTAGAATTATTTATAAGTTTTGTCTATAATGTTTGCAAGGATTCTTAGATATAAATCTCTAAACATTTCTTCAAGTATTCCGCTGGAGCAGTGTTTTTTGAAGTTCCTCAATCGATTGCTCCACAATATTTGACAGAGTTTCCTACAAGGATTTCTATAAAAGTATTGTTCTTCTAATTTAGAAATATCTTCATGCATTCATGCCGAATAGAAGAATGTTCTCGATATATATTTTTGTTATTCGAAGCATAATATTTTGAAAGTGATTTTTGGTTATCTTTAAAATCATATTGCCGTGAGAAAACCTACATATCGACATGGAATTTTCATAAGGGCCAATGTCGCAAACGTAAACAATGGCTTCTTCCGCAAATTTCTCGAAAAAGCAAACTCACTCAAGTAAACTACAACTTCTATTCTAAAGGGAACTCCGCTTCTGTACAATCATCGTGGTAATTCCCTATGGTTAAGTTAGCATTCTCGACAAATTTGCGGTAGAAGCCATTGTTTATGATTGCGACCCAATGTCCCCTTATGAAAACTCCATTTCAATATATATTGTGCAATTGATGAACAATACCAGATCGATGGCACGATTACAAAAAAGGTTTGTTGGCTGTCGATCAGATGGAGCATCGGTAATGATGGGTTCTGACCAATCCGTCAAAAAGCTGCTGAAACGTGTCAGTTCTCATTTCATAATTATCAAATGTACTTGCCACTTTTTGGTTATTTGTGCAAGCTATACATGCAAAAAGGTGCCACTGGAACAGTTGATGCAAGATATTTATAGTTACTTATCTTGCAGCCTCAAATAATCCAAGGAATTCCAGATGATACAAAATATCTTGGACTTGACGCATCGTTCTGCCACCAAATGGTTATCGTTCTAGTAAGTTGTCAACAGGAACTGCATCGTTTGTTGAACCCAAGAAGCTGTACACTTTGAAGGTGTTCAATTCAATTTCTATACAATATCCGTACTTTTACGAAAAATATGAGATACAGGCCATCGAAGATCATGACTTTGATACTTGTTGGAGAAAGCTGCTGTGTGCACAAGTTAGAAAGTTCATTGCGAACATTCTACAATCTGAATAAGACCATCTAAATTCGAATGTTTGAAGCAAGGTTCTTGCCAAGATTTTCTGTTGTTAAACACAGATAAAAAAGATTTTTTGGTGAAAATTAAACATGGGAACGAAAAATATTGTGGCAACTCTGGTCGCTACAAACTTACAAGAATGATCCACACGCAAAAATACACAGTAGAAACTACCGTTTCGAGGGTCAAATTGAGCCCAAACACCATTTTTTTTACCTGCCTATAAATGCGATTGATTTTACCATGCCTGCGGTTGAAGTCAAAGGAGTAACACGTTGACAATTTGTAAACATCGATCGAATTCAAACCGATGTTGACTGTTTGTCATCTTACCACTACGAACTATCTTTACTCACTTTTGGGTAGCCATACTTCCGACGAAATTGAGTCCATCGTACTTAAATTTGGGTTGTTTAGAAATAGAGTAAAGGTAAATCAATTGACACACTCTAAAATTTCACAGATCGTTATAGATGAACACACTAAGAAAGAAATACCTAGAGCTCGATGATAATAACACACAATCTAAATTATGAACAATCATGTGAACATAAATTCCCGGTTTTTTCCCGGTTTCTCCCGGTTTTTTAGAATTCCCGGTTAATTCCCGGTTTTCCCGGTTCTGTGGCCACCCTGTACTATTGAAAAATTCATAAATGTGAAGCCTTGCCTCAAAAAGTATATTAACTCCTTCAGGCCCAAGGGGTCATATGTGACCCCAAAAGGATATTGGCTGTATAAAACCACATAGACTGATTAAAAGTGTACACTGTCTTCGGGAAATTTGTTTTCGATCAATTTTTCAATCTGGAAAATATAAAAAGCATATGAGTTTAGGGCCTACTTGACGACCTAGAACATCCTGAAGAAGTTCAGGAAGAAAAAAAATAGTTCAGAACATATGATTCACAGGTGTAACAGCAGGTGTTTAGAGTGTGCAAAAGGACAATATGTATTTAACAAAAATGATGGAATAGTGTGAAAGACCAACATACATAATGCGACAATCTAGGGATATTCTAGGTACCCCAAGCTGTCCTTAAGTTCAAAACATAAGATCTACAGTTGTAAAACAGTAGTTTTTTGAGCTACATATGGTAACCATATAGATTCTAACATATTCAATGAACGTTTTGGATGAAACATTTTAAATATTCATTATTTTATAACTTTGAGATCTTCTAACTTATCCAAACCGTCCTGGAGTTCATAACATGAAATCTACGATTTAGTAACAGTAGTGTTTTGGACTATACAAAGTTACGTCACGTATTCAAGTGTATTCAGTGAATATTTTCGAACGTAAAAATACATGCGAAGATAATCTTGGAATGGTCTAGGTTATCCAAACTGTCTTGGAATTCAGAACTTAAGATTTACAGTTGTAACAGTAAATTATAGGCAATACAAAGTTAAAAAAAAAATTCAAACATATTCAATGAGCACTCTTAACGTCAAAACACATTATAAAGCAATATGACATGTTCCAGGTCATCCAAACTATCCTTGAGATCAGAACATAGGACCTACAGTTGTAACAAAAACTTTCTGGGCTATGAAAAGCTACGACGTGTATTGAAACATATTCAGTGAATATTTTGAAAGAACAACAGACATTATGAGATAATCTTCGAATGTTCTATGTTATCCAAACTTTCCTGGAATTCAAAACATAAAATCTACAGCTGAAGATTTTATGTTTGGAATTGTAGCTTAACATAAGCTTTTTGGACTAAACCGATATAATGATATATCTTGGGATGTTCTAGGTCATCAAAACTGCCCTTGAGTTCAGAAGTTAGGATCTGTAGTCTTAAAGTTAGCTTTATAATCTATGAAAGGTTACGATATGCATTAAAACACATCCAGTGAGGCTTCTGTAAGCTCACCAGTCATTATCAGATTATCTCGGGATGTTCAGGTTCATAAAAACTGACCTTGAGTTCAAAACTTAAGCTATACGGTAGTAACGGTAGCCTTTTGGGCTATACAAAGCTACCATAAATATTCATACGTATTCAATAAATATTCTGAAACGTCCACAGACATCATAGGATAACCTTGTTAGTTTCAGGTCATTCAAACTGTCCGTCAAAACTTAAGGTCTACAATTGTAACAATAGCTTTATGGGCTATGCAAATTTAATTTAGTTTGTTTGGCATAGAATATCCCAAGATTATGTCATAATGTAAATTGTTCTTCCAGGACAGCGTTCGCCTAGTTTTTTGGTGTATATTTCTCGACATTATACAGTGTGGCCAGACCGCTTAATTTGGTTGACTATTGTACAACAGGTACAAGTGATTTTTTTTAACTTTCTACAATCGGCGGTGTGGCCATTTTCCGAAAAACAGTGACTTTAGTGACTTTTGAATGCAAATAGTGTCTTTTTAGTGACTAGACTAAAAATAGTGACCAAGTCACTAAAAAGTGACCAGCTACCAAGAAAATATGTAATCGACATATTTCCTTGTAATGCCTCCTATGTCGAACTAGATCAAATCATTCGTTGAGGATGATCCACTGCACAGTGGGAAAAAAGTGCCGAAAACGCGAAAGAATTCTATATTTCAGCTCGGAGTGAAACGATTTCTATAAATGTTACCTTAACTTAAAGGAAAATTTCCAAGGAATCGAAAGGACGTGGTCTCATTGACCGCTCAAAACTGCCTGGGGAGCAAATGAGCTTATTTAACCCCGGTTCTCCTAATATTTCCTTGTTGTTCAGATATGTCTTTGCTCGGTGTAACTCAAGATCAACAAAATGATGCTAGTCATATGTAAAATTTCCAGGTGAACCTATTGAAGTCGGTTTCTTTCACCGCACGGCTCTGTGTGTCCTCCCTTAGCTCAGTCCGTAAAGGTGCAGCTACATACAACACCATGCTGGAGGTGGCTGGGATCGATTCCCGGTCTGGTCTAGGAATTTTTCGTAAGGGTAAATTTCTCGACTCTCTGGGCATAGCGTATGATTGTACTTGCCACACAATCATACTAATGCAAAAATAGTACCTGGCATCGAAAGCTCTCAATTAATAACTGTGGAAGTGCATCTAGAACACTAAGTTGAGAGCAAGCAATAAGCTAATTGTGAAAGCAATAAGCTTGAAATGCTAAAGAAGAAGAAGACGGCTCTCTGAATGAAGATAAAGCTGGTTTTACCTTGATCCCCCTAATATTGTTGTTTTTCAGAAATTTCTTTGCTCGATGTGATTGAAGAACAACAAAATAAGGCTAATCCCATGTAAAATTTCCTGTAGAATCGACTAAAGTTAGTTTTGTTCACCGCACGGCTCTGTGAACGTATATATGGCTGATTTTAACCTAAGTCCCCTATTATTTTCATTTTTTTCACAATTTTCTTTGCTCGGTTTGACTCAAGATCAAGGCTTTTTTTTTTAATTTCAGTAGAATTGATTAAAATTGCTTTTATTTACGCACGGCTCTTTGAACGCAGATATGGCTGATTTTACCCTGATAGTTTTGTGTTTATCATGTATGTCAAGATCAACAAATAAAGACTAATCCTTGGAATTGGAACAAATAAAGACTAATCCTCGGCTGAGAAATCGATTGGAATTGGTTTCGTTCGCCGAAAAGCTATGTAAATGAAGATATGGTCGATTTTACCTCGATTCTCCTAATATTTTTGTGTTATTAAGAAATTGCTTTGTCCGGTATGACTCAAGAACCACAACATAAAGCTAGTCCTATGTAAAATTGCCTGAAAAAATGATTGGAGTTGATTTCATTAACCGCACAGCTCTGTGAACGAAGATATGGCTAATTTTACCCTGATTCCCCTAATATTGTTATGTTATTCAGAAATTGCTTTGCTCTGTGTGCTTCAAGATCAACAAAACTATGCTAGTCCAATGTAAAATTTTCTGGACAATCGATTGATGTTAAGTTTATTCACCGCACGGCTCTTAGAACGAAGATATGACACATTTCCCTGATTTCCCCTATATTTTTGACATAAAGAAAAAAATCATTATTAGTAAACAGGGCACCGCCGTGCGGTAAATGAAATCAATTTCAATCGATTTTCCAAAAAAAATTACAAGAAATAGCATTATTTTATTGATCACACCTCACCAATCACACCTAGCGAAGTAAATAGTGAAAAACATGAAAATATTAAGGGAATCAGGGTAAAATCCTCCATATCTTCATTCACAGAGCCATGCGGTGAACGAAACTTACTTCAATCGATTTTCCTGGAAATTTTACATAGGATTAGCGTCATTTTGTTTATCATGAGTCACACCAAGCAAAGATATTTCTGAACAACAAAGAAAAATAAGAAGAACCAGGGTAAAATAAGCTCATTTGCTCCCTAAGCAGTTCCGTGCGGCCAATGAGACCATGTTCATTTGATTTCTTTGAAAATTTCCTTTAAGTTAAGGTGACATTTACAAAAATCGTTCCATTCCGAGCTGAGCTATAGAATTCTTTCACGTTTCGGGCACTTTTTTTCCCACTGTGCACTGTCTAATGGCTGTGCCTTGCAACAATGAGTGGTATCTTTTAAAATGCATACATTCAACAATTACCATAATCAGAGCATGTTCTTACTATAAATTTCATTGATTCTTTACAACTTCTTCTAAGATGTAATTCATATACAATCGGCGGGCTAAGAGTTAAATTAAAAACATGTTTTTATTTGTCCATTTTCAAAAGTTATTCTTGAGTCGCCAAGGTCTCTAAACCAGTGAAAAAGTCAAGTAAAAATTCATGTTTTCCCTTTCGAAATGTGCAAAGTTCCATCCGAATCAAAGATGGCCCTGCCTACGCGTTGTCAGATTTTCCAGAGATCAACTTTTCGAGCAAAAGTCATTTTTCAACTCTCGTTATCTAACCACGAACATCCGCACACAATCTGCCGCATTGATAGTGGATACTGCATTACCCATAATCATGAAGAAAAAAAAAGCATAGCCAGTCAGGCAGTCAGTATCACAACAGCTAGTAGTATTGGGGCCGGGTGGCGCCCTTCGAATGCCACGCGCCTTCATTTTTTCTCCCGAAGACATTCGACACGGGCCAACCGAATCGGACAGAACCCCCAGAAGAAAAAAAAAACCCAGATGCGCTCGCTCCTTTTGAAGATTATTATCCAAGTCACGATTCGGACCGAAGATGATGATGCCTTCGGGGATATCAATGACAACAGCAGCAACAACAACAACAACCTAGCATGTACTTTCAATGCTGCCTTAGAAGATATGAATCTTCCACTGCGGATTATTAATCACCGTATGAACTTTACTTAGTTGCTCCGTTGGTGGTTGCGCTTTCGGGAAGAGACACAAAAACAAACCCGACAGTTCCAGGAAGGCGCCCGATTGAACTGCGATGAAGTCATCAATTAGATTGATTTTTCCCATATTTGCTTGAAGTGCAGTGCGGTGTTGGGACAAAAAAGATCCGCTTAGTTTGCGAAGCCCAACATACACAACGATCGCCGCACCTTTTTCTGTGAGTCGAAAGGGGCGAATCGTTATCAGCCAAGAACACTAATCCCTCTGTCGAAATACTTATCACGCACAAGATAAGAACCGCGTTCAACATAAGTACGAAACTCGCCGTCGTTCCGTCGCGAGAATCTCAAGTGAAGGCAACAGGCGTTCATCGAGGCACGGAAAGAATTCGCGTGGGAGAGTCCGTGACAGTCGCAATTAAAATAATTCGCTCACCTACACACACACATAGAGAAGGTTTGTATACCCGAGAACGACGAATAAATTTGTCCAACTTGTCCGCATCGAGGCGAAAATAAACCAGAAGACGACTGCGCTGCTGGACGGGGTAAAATTGTGTAGGCCGCCGCAGTTCCATTTGAGGATGCCCCTTCTGGACTCCGGTTACGGTTCATCGAACCTTTTTTCTTCTTCTTCGCATTTCCGAGATTAGCGCAATCAACCTAAATCCTAGAAGGTCACAGATCATCGGCGGGCACTGATTGCGGAGAAAAAAAAGGTTATTGAAATTCCGCGAATGTCAACCGACACGCGTTCAGCCGCCGAGACAAAATCGACGACAGCTCGATTTGAATATTTCCTTTCGAATTTCGCTCATTGCTCGCATAATACCTGGATGGCATTCGTTTTTTTTGTCCGTTGTACATCATTAGCATAAATAGGTGGTTTCATTTAAATGGTCATAATTATTCAATTTAACAACTCCGAGCTCCGATGGTAGCTAGAGGAAGTCCGCAAACAACGCACGCGCTGGCAAATCCGGCTTTTCGAAAGAAAGCGAAACGAACGGTCGCCGGTACTCCCTCTTTCTAGGTAAATAAATTTGCCCACCTATCGACGAGAGGGAGGCGCGAGGGTGGCGAGGACGAAGACGGGTTGGAACTTCTTCTCTCGGATTGACAAAAAACATGACTGCAAACAAACGATTCGACGACCGACGGCAGGCTGCCGGTGATTGGCGCTGTGTATCTATTTACACAGATGTAGGCACTTGGCTCAGTTTTGTTCCGTCTGTTTAGATTGGTGATATTTTAACGAGATTGTTGGCATTAGAGTGGAGAAGCTGATTGTCACCGCCAAAAAAGTAATTTATTTACATTAGTTTTATTGATAACAGTCCTTTCGTAGAACACTAAGTGGACAGCAAGGAATGAGCTAATTATGAAAGTAATTCCCGCTCAAACCATCACCGAAGCTGGATGGTGTGATCTGGCTATATTCATACGGTAAGAGGGACCCTTCGTCGAACACTGCCGATCGTTTTGGTGGTTGTATAGACTGTTCCGATAATTATAAATACACTAATGATTAGCCGTCAATTCGAAATGCGTTCAGTATTCAACCAACTTTTGGCTGCGTCCTGTCGTTTACACACAAAAGGGAAACCGCCAGTGGTCTTTCGATCAGAAAACTGATTAAGGAAGAAGGTGTGCGCGTCGGAGTAGTTCAATCCGTATTAAAGACTGGACTCGGAAAAAATGAGACACACAAAAATGATAACCAAAAATTAATTTTAAATCGGATACTTCTCAAACTTTCAGGGATTAAATAATGATGTATTAACTATGTTTTGACATAATTTATTTATTAAATTTCCTCCCCCAAGCTGAATGTTCGTACATTTCTCTTTACACTGCTCAAGAGATCTTGGGCGACGCTTTGTTCATCTTCCTTACACAATTTCTCCCAGTTTTTCTTCAAAGCTTCATCGGTTTTGAATGTTTTTCCGCTTTTCTTCAACTTCTTTTTCATTATCGCCCAAAACTTTTCGATCGGACGAAGTTCTGGTGTATTTGGTGGGTTCGCCTCCTTCGGGACCATATTAACGCCCTTCGCTTCGTACCAATCCATAACAGGCTTGGCGTAATGGCACAAAGCGAGATCCGGCCAGAACAGCGTGGGACCACGGTGAGAGCGGAGGAAGGGCAGCAAGCGCTCCTGTAAGCATTCCTTTCGATAAATCTGCCCCTTTTATGGTGCCGGTTGTAACGAATGGCTTGCTGTATCGTCCGCACTCGCAGATCGCCTGCCACAACAGGTACTTCTTCGCGAATTTGTCCATCTTTCTCTTCCGGAACTTTTCCGGAACCTCCATGCGGGACGTACCGCAGAAAACTCGAGGCCGGGGATTTGTTTGGTGTCCGCCTTGATATACGTCTCGTCGTCCATGACGAGACAGCCTGGCTTGACCAGCCACTCACGGTACAGCTTCCGCGCACGCAATTTGGCCACCGTGTTTTGCTTATCAGTCCGGTTTGGCGCCTTCCTAACCTTAAAAACACGTAGCCCAGCTCGCTTCATGGTCTGCTGGACGAACCACTTCGACGAATTGACCTTTTTGGCCACGTCTCGGGTGGAAAGGTTCGGGTTATTCTTAAAGTACTGCCTTATCTTCCGCGCCTTCTCTGGGTATTCCGTTTTCGGGTTCGATGATCTTCGTTTCCTGGAACATCTTCACAATGCGGGACACGGCGGAATGGTGGATTCTAAGTCTTTTGCCGATCCATCTATGCGACTGACCAGGATTATCGATCACCGCGCCCAAGATTTGCTGGCGTAGCTCTTCTTGTTTCGAATGCATCTTGAAAACTACTTGACAGATCGTGATAAAATTTTGCACACATAAACACAACACTCTAGTTTAGTATTATCCAAAATTCATAAATTTTTACCCACGCGATAAAAAGTTACACCCAAAACAAAGTGTCACATTTTTTCCGAGTCCAATCTTTACAGAAGTATCAACAACGGTGCTCTTTTGTTGATTCCCCGAGACGGGATGGAAAACCCGGTCCCGATGACCCTACAATCGATATTAAGAGGCTATTTCAAGCGTCATCCTTCAGCATCATTCCGAGATGTGGCGAAAAAGCTAAGCACTTTGGCGACTAATGTCATGCGTCCCTAAGAGAGAAAGGGCCTGCAGACTCGTCGGACGCAGAAGCAGCCAAAACGGAGCACCAACTAGGTTGAATCTGTGAAACCGAGGGTTCGAAAGCTGTACGACAAACAGCTGACCATAAAATCTGGCTGTGTTATCATAAAACTCGATTATAAAGCTCTGCCGGGACCACAGTTTCATGCCTCGCCGAAGGGAAAGTTGCCAACTGCACGTGACAATCGACTCCTGAGACAAATTAAATGTTGCGTTTACGGAGGTTCAGGACACCATCGAGCAACTAGATAGCGACGATCTGGAGGCACACCTTGCGGATAGAGTGGATTTCGAGCACCGGTACTGCACAGCGAAGGGATTCCTGCTTTCAAAGCTCCCCACTGAAGCTAATCCTGCTCAACTGAACGCCTCTTTTGCCGCTCTACCTGCCAACTTCTACCTCCGCTTACCGCAGCTCGACCTTCAATGGCGATTTCTCACGTTGTTTGTCGTTTCGCGGTTCCATGGTTTACTCCAATGCGGACATACCAACCGTCGCTAAACTGCAATATCTTTTGCAGTCTCTTGAAGGGGAAGCAAAGAAGCCTTTCGAGTCAGTAGATATCGAAGCCGACAATTACGCTTGCACTTGGGACACACTTCTAAAGCGATACGATTACCGTCGATTCCTGAAGCGGAAATTTTTACGGGCACTCTACGATTTGTCAGCGGTGAAGCAGGAGTCTGCTAATCGCATCCACAGCCTGATCGACGATTTCCAGCGGCACGTGAAGGCCCTAAAGAAGCTGAACGAACCTGTAGAGCACTGAGACACACCGCTGGTGAACATCTTGTCGTTCAAGCTGGACCAATCCACTTTGCGAGCCTGGGTGGCGAAGACTACTAGTACTCCTCTATAACCGCGTACGAGTGCGGCAAAGGTGGCCGGCAAAATTCTAAATCCAGCAAATTCAAGTTCGCAGTCAACACAGCTGTATCCTCCAATTCCTCCTCACCGTGTATACTGTCCTGCTCCGACAATCACGTCCTGCGCAACTGTCTCATCTTCCTTGGGAAGGATATACGCCTTCGCCGAGAATTGGTCTCGCAGAAACGGCTGTGCTGGAACTGTTTGTGCAGCGGACATCAAGTGAAGAAGTGTACGTCAAAGTTTACGTGCCGAACGTGCCACGAAATGCATCATTCGCTGCTTAACGACCCTGCTTTATCCAAGTCGTCGTCGAGTACAACCGTGTCATCATCGGTTCCTGTTCAATAATTGTCTCCATCCATTAGCGTGGATACTCAGAGCTCCGCTCCTCCCAATGTCAGTCCAAACTGCATGTAACACTGTTCTGTTGGGAACGGTTGCCCTCAATGTCGTTGATGATCACGGACATGAATACCAGGCAAGGGCGTCACTGGACTCGGCATTAACGTCCAACTTCATTTCGAAGCCACTAGCAAATCTACTGTTCAACCAACGGCCTTTCAACGCAAATTGTGAAAAATGCAATCACCGCCACCATCCAGTCGAGAACACAGGAGTTTTCGACGAAGCTACAGTTTCTTATTTCTAAGAATCCATCGGCACAGCTGCCGACTATACCACTTTACATCTCGTCGTGGCAAATACCCAAAGTTGCTCTCAACGAGGATAGACCTCGTTATCGACAGTGGAGCCTCCTGGGAGCTCCATAGTGCTCGGAAGATTCCGTTAGGAGACGGACTTCCTTGGCTGGCTGAAACGCCATTCAGATGGGCTGTCGCTGGCACGGCATCCACTCAACACAATTGTATTTCTCGGATCTGCAACCTTTCTATGAAAGATGATCCGCTAGAAGCTACGCTTCAGAAATTCTGGGAAGTCGAGTATATTTCCGACGGACCAGCACTGTCCGTTGAAGAAGATCGCTGTGAAAAGCACTACGTAGCTACCACTACACGTGACCCTTCTGGAAGGTATATTGTCAGTCTTCCTCGAACCGACAATCCCGATATTGTCTTAGGAAGCTCAAGGGATATCACAGATCGCCGTCTTCTGAGTGTCGAGCGACGTCTCGAACGTGATCCTCTGTCACCTAGGACGCGTACCATCGTTTCAACGAATACCTCCAGTTAGGGCACATGAAGAAGCTCAACGATCCGATGAACGATGATCAACCGCACTGCTACATATCCCACCATGCCTTCTTAAAAAAATCGAGCACAACTACAAAGCTCAGGGTCGTTTTCAATGCGTAGTGCAAGACATCTTCCGGTTACTCATTGAACGACACACTCTTGGTCCTATTTCTACTTACGAGCTGCAGACGGTAACCTACGGTACTGCGCCGTATCTTGTAACGAGAACTGTGCAGCAGATTTCACGCAGCAATGGACACAAGTTTCCAGCTGCAGTAGATCCAGTCATCTCCGATTTCTACGTCGACGATCTTCTTTCGGGCGCTAGTGATGTAGAATCTGAAATTCAAGTGAGGCAGCAAGTGGCGTCGATGGTCAAGATTGCTGACTTTCCAATCAAGAAATGGGCATCGAATGTTCCGGAAGCTCTACAAGGTGTTCCACCGGAAGATTTAGCCGTTCAACCACTGCATGATTTTCATGAAGAGCAGGCCGTGTCGACTCTGGGTCTCGTATAGGAGCCAAGAACCGATGCACCACCACCACCGCCTGCAGCGCTGTCGAAACGAACGGTGATGTCTTACATCGCGCAAATCTTCGACCCACTTGGTCTCGTAGGTCCAACAATTGTAGTCGCCATGCAGCGTTTATGAGCACTGAAGCACAATAGTGAAGCCTGTGAGTAGGATACAGCGCTTCTAACCAGGCTCTACATTTGTTGAGCGAAATTCGTGTCCCACGATTTGTTTCGCGGTCGATCTCTAACTCCATTTCTTCGCTGACGCATCTTGAGGAGCTTATGGAGCTTGTTGTAACGTAGGAGCCGAAACTAGCGGTGTAGTGTCCGTCCAGTTACTGACGGCAAAATCAAAGGTGGCGCCATTCTCCAGTTAACATTCCATCCCCAGGCTGGAGCTCTGTGCTGCACGACTGTCAACGTAACTGTTCGAGAAAGTAACTTTCGTCCTAAAGATTTCACCTCCTGCTTATTTCTGGACGGACTCAACTACCGTTCTCCATTGGCTACAATCTCCTCCCAGCCGTTGGAAGGCCTTTGAAGCGAACCGAGTGTCACAGATCCAGCATTCGACTTATGTCAGCCACTGGAAACACGATTACGGTCGCGACAACCCTGCCGACGATATTTCACGAGGACTCAGTCCTGTCGACATGCTGCAGTGCAAGCGCTGGTGGACCGCCCAAACTGGTTGTCACTCGATCCAGATCAATGGCCTTCTCTCATTCCCACCGGCGAAGAACGCAATGTCCCACACGTTACGATGAGCGTCGTATAGAACGAGTTCCACCACAATCTTTTCGCAGGCTACTCCAGTTACTCCAAACTGCGCCGCGTTACTGCTTTCTGATTACGGTACCTTCAAGCCTTGCGAGAACGTGCAGTACTACGTCGAACCGATCCGGACAGTTACCACCAACTCAGGATTCGCAACGCTACCGTCGCTGCAGTCTCCACCGAAGAACTACAACGTGCTGAACTTCATCTGTGTCGCCTAAGACAAAAGCAGCCGTTTCCCGGAGAGATCTCTCATCTGTCATCTGTGGTGAAACAGTCGCAAAATCATCCGCCATGAAGTGACTGAAGCCATGCATCGACGAAAATCGCATCAGTGGCCGGCTACGAAACTCTGCGACTATGTTAAGCACCCCATCGTACTCGCAGCCAAACACCCACTGACTCTGCTGGCCACTTTCTTTCACCTTAAGCTACTGCACGCAGGGCCGCAACTCCTGCTAGCCACACTGCGCCAGAAGTTTTGGATTCTCGGAGGCAGAAATTTGTCCAAATCCGTTTTCCAGTAGAGCACAGCAAATCTTCCGGCATCCCGAGTCTCACCAACTCGCCCATTTTCCGTCTGTGGAGTCGACTACTGTGGACCGTTTCTCCCGAAGGCAACCGTCCGCAATCGCGCTCCAACCAAAGCATACGCGGCAATTTTCGTTTGTTCGCCACGGGAACCGTACATATCGAGCTTGTCAGTGACCTCACTACAGCTGCTTTCCTGGCAGCCCTCCGTCGTGTGTTTGCTCGAAGAGGTAAAATTGCCGAGCTGCACTCGGACAACGCCGCAACATTTAAGGGTGCGTCACAGGCACTCCATGAGGAGCACCCCATTTGTGACAACGGGAACGGTCAATGGGCAGGCGTAGCTGAAGGAATGCCTCCAAAAGCGTCTACGTCTGGGGTCACACGATGGTCCTACGATTTTCTGGCCGGATTTAGCCTCGTGCAATTACTCGAAAGAGATTTGGGAGTGGTACAATGTTGAGAGTCAATTTCGTGCCGAAGCATCTCAACCCCTCGAACGCACCGGAACTGCAGACAATTGAAAAGTACTGGGCCATCATGAAGCAGGCGCTTCGGAAATTGGAGGAAGATACAAAGAAAAAATGGATAGCCACGCAAAAAAAAAGTTGGTCCAAATGTTATACAGGACCTTATGAGTAGTGTAAAATAGAAGATTCGTGCATTTGGATATGGAATTGAAAATGAATATAACAAACATGGGAAAATATTCATAACATGTTTTATTCTACTCCCTGAAAGTTTAAAGATGATTGCTTGAACAGGTGAATTTTGCCGAATATTTGTGTGTGTCGCAATTTGATTCCGTACACCCTCTACTATATACGCTAGACCGGTATTTGGCCCAAAACCGGGCTCCCATTTTTCTTTACACCATGTTTATAGGGAATCTCATAGAACTTGGGACAATTATGTGTATAGCGGCAGCGTAAAAATGGCAGGCAGCAGATCGATAATCTTTAGCTTAAACGGGGTTCGAAGCTTTAAGCATGATTTCTGATTGCTTACTTCATGTTGGGCGGGAATGTCTTCGAGCCGATGATCGCATTGGAGAGATGGGAGAGTGCAGGTAGTATGAAGGGAAAAACAAGTTAATGAAGGATATCGGGATACCGTCAGATCCGATAGCGTCGGCCCTGCCCTTTGACTCAGAAAGAAGTATGGGCGCATTTTGACGAGTTGGTCGCTCCAGATTTCATGTATAAATAGGCTGCCACATCAACGTTCACTAGTGCCTGAACCAAAAAGATACGAACGGTAACCCTAACCAATTTCACTTTCAACTTAATTTTCTAACACAAGGTAAGTAATCATATGACCACTGCAATATATACTTAATATTCAGTACATAATATATAACGTGGGACGGACCATCAGGGCACCCAAGGGAAACAATTTGGATAGGGAGCATGGGGCTGCCTCCTATTGTTAACATTTCGCGGAACGAGGGCGGGCTCTTCGACCCCATCTATTGGGTTTATTCTGTCATTCGAGGGCTTGATTCTTGTGCTGTGGGTGTGAAATTGCGTTTGGAAGGAGATTATTTTCCCTATATTCGCGGGTTTCACGTAAGTGTCTCTGCTTACGGTCCCGCCCAAACGTTTATGGCTCTTCATCCTGGAGCTTGATGATCACAAACAACAATAGAATCATGATCAAATCGTTTTTCAGATTATTCCACTGCTATGGAAAGTTTCCTTGCTAGACTAGATGTTAGGATTTCATCATCATCTTCATCATCATCATTGCAGATCCGATAGCGTCGGTATTGATTTCAAATTTCTTGCGGCAGACTTCATCTTCGATCGTATGTCGGAATTCAAATCTGAGTCCTAACAAATCTTTCGCTGGGCAGGTTTAGTGGATGTCCTGGGTAGGTTCGTTTTTTGTTGCTGTCTATGACCTTTGCCAAAGAATACGTTAGGTCAATCATATATTATTTATGTATCGAGAACGTTCTTGGACAGCGTATTGTTTTTTTTTGTTTGGGCGTAGAACTACTGAGTTGAACTTTTGGGGTATACCCCTGTTTACTATACTAATTCGCATCTTAAAGCTACATCACCATTTGTCAAGTGACCAGCCTAAGACGCGTCTCCCAGTCAGGCAAAATTGAGTTTTTAAAACCCACCACCTACCCAGGAATTGCAGTCCAAATTTCTTTAGGTTGCATATAGCCACTGTACAGAAATTTAAGTCTGCTCTTGTACACAGCTGCAAAGCAGATGTTCCGAGGTTTCACGTTCCATGTTACAGAAACGACAGAAATCATTCTGACCCTGGCCAATGTTTTTCAAATGATATCAACTCGGGCAATGTCCGGTTACCAGGCCAGTATAGGTACAAAGAACTCGCTTATTGAGCTCCAGAAGCTTTTTACTAATTGTAACATTTGGAATTATAAACCTTTTTGCTTGAGAACACTTTGTGGTGACCATCCAATTGGTCATCACCCTTTGCTCTTCCCAAGATTTTAATTCCATTTTTATGGCACAGAATGATATACCGCAGAATGGTTCTGGGCCAATAAACTGTGCATTTGAACCTTGTTTCGCAAGCTCGTCTGCCCTTTCATTGCCTTCAATGCCACAGTGTCCCGGAACCCAGAATAAATTTACCGAATTCTCTTGGCACACCTTTCGCAATGAAAGAATGCATTCTCAGACAAGTTTGGATGTACATTTATAATTACTTAACGCTTTGAGTCTGTCTGGCTGTCTGTAAAAATACAAATATTTGCATATCTATATTTTCAGACACACGTTAACACATTTTATTATAGCAAAGATCTCCGCTTGGAAAACCGCTGGATAGTTTCCCATCGCCACTGAGATTTCTACCCCAGGGCCGAAGATTCCTGCTCCTGTTTTTGTTCCAATTTTTGAGCCATCTGTGAAGAATTTTATGGAGCCATGACGAACAGTGGGACCTCCGACTTATGTTGTAAGGGATGTCATGGTATTCCACATGTTTCATCCAGTCTCCATTCATATACATCACTGGCCCATTTTGAAAACTTTGTGAAATGCTCAGGTGACCGACTAAGTCACCAGACATAAAGAGTTTTCAAATGTTTAATTCTAAGCATGCTCTTATCCGCTTCTAGTTGCACGTATTCGTGCAAAGGCAGCAGATTTAGCATTGCATTCAACGCATTTGATGGAGTGCTGTGCATCGCTCCCGTTATAGCAATGGATACTAGCCGTTGAAGTTTTGTAAGCTTTTTCTGTGCAGTAGCCTCTTTTGTTTTTGGCCACCACACAAGAGAAGCATACGATATTTTAGGACGTATTATGGATGTATAAATCCACATTATCATTTTTTGTCTTAGACCCCATTTTCTGCCAAATGTTTTTGAGCAAATCCAGAAAGCACTGGTTGCCTTACCGATCACACGCTCAAGGTGAGCATTCCAGTTCAGTTTGGCATCCAGTATCACTCCTAAGTATTTAACCTGTTCACTAAGATGGATCTTTAATCCTCCTAGCTGGAACGCTTTTAGACTAAACTTCCTTTTCCTAGTGAAAGGTTCAATTACTACTTTTGCTGGATTAATGCTAAGGCCCTCCTTGATACACCAAGACTGGGTAAATTTTAGGTCCCATTGCATTCTTTCTGAAATTATGTTGTCAAATTGTTCCCTCACTATAATGACTATATCGTCTGCAAAACCTACAACCTCGAAACCCTTTTCCTCTAAGCTTCTTAGAAGCTCGTCTACAACTAAGGACCACATAAGTGGTGAGAGGACTCCTCCTTGGGGACAACCATTCGTTGCCCGTACTGTAATAGACGAACTTCCCAGCTCTGAAGTGATTTCTCTTTTTGCGGGCATGGTATCCCAGTTATTTATGTTCATGTCAAAGTTCCTTTTCTTCATGGCACGAGCCATAGACGAATAGGAAGCGTTCGAAAGCTCCTTCAATATCTCAGAAAGAACCAAGTGCTATTTCTTTTACCGATAGAGCTTTTTCTACCTTTGAAACCACACTATGCAGTGCCGTAACTGTTGACTTACCAGACTGGTGAGCAAACTGGAACTCAGATAGTGGATGCTTGTTCATGTAATTTGAATTGATATATGTAATCATTCAACACTTTTTCCATAGTC
The DNA here is from genome assembly GCA_034211315.2 of Aedes japonicus. Lineage (NCBI taxonomy): Eukaryota > Metazoa > Arthropoda > Insecta > Diptera > Culicidae > Aedes > Aedes japonicus. The sequence continues at coordinate 3,307 of JASCZW010008822.1, read as the reverse complement.
TTTAATAGGACTGATGAAAGACTAATGGGTCTGTATGATTTTGGATGCGCCTTGTCTCGCTTTCCTAGTTTAGGTATGAAGATAATTTTAACTTGTGTCCCCCTCTCGAAGATCATGCTTGTCACCTTGTCGTAGGTGAGAGGGCTAATCCATGCAAAGGCCAGCATGGAGACTAAGAACATGATCAGCAGTGATAGTATCACACTCTACTTTCTTTAAATTGCCACGTCCTAGTACGTTTATTTGAAGGCACTGAAAGAGGTGTCTTACTGGCGGGTTAAGCCGACAATCTACACTCTTCAAATAATTTGGGAAACGACAAAAAGTGCACTTTTTATTTGATTGACAACTCCTTTATTGCTGTTTACTCTCTAATTGTCATTGAATAAACAGCAAATATACCTACACACTTGGTATTCTTAATAAACTTATTGTTCCCATCATTATCGAAGAGGGTGAGTGTTTTGATCATGATTGTGAGCAACTAGTAATATGTCCTGATGTGTTAGGTGCAGGTAATGCAAATATATATTATAATTTAAATGTACGCTCTATACGACAGCCGTGATCAAGGCACTGACTCTAACAACATATTATTTAGCTAGGGATCAGACCTTCTGAACTGAACAAAGGTCATTGAGAAATGTAACTTAGGACAGATGCTGACAAGGAGTTAAAGGCTGGGGTTTTATAAAAATATATACAAATAATTGAGACTCACCACTCACTATCTTATGCGATGGGTCAACTTATATGACATTAAAAGACCATGGCGGAATAATATAGAAGATCGGCCAAGATCGCCAAGACTAGGAAATTGGTTTCAGACAAATATAACAGACACAATGAAAGGATAGTAAAAACAAAAATTCAATCATGTAGAACACATGAAAAAGAATACGGCGAACAAAAATAAATGAATCAGAAGAGGTAAGACGAAATAACGCCAATGACCAAATGACACAAAACAATGGACATGAACATAATGCAAAGACAGGAGAAGCAAACCAGGAAATGTAACACCTTTTGAGGCAGTGTCAACAGCGTTTCTATGGACGACATGATCCTTGCACGGCTGGTGAAATGCTTCAAAGGGAGTTAAGTTATATCAGTCTAACACACAAGGAACAATAATTTCTTATTTTTGGTTCGAGAGGGCTGCTTCGGAAAACTTTCAAACAAATAACAATCCAACGGACTAGACTACAAAACTACAGAAGGAACTTCGAAACAAATCATTCAAGCTGAAAACGTGATGAATAGCAAAATCACAAATAGACTATGGAAAAAAATAACAAAGAACAACATAACATAACAAAATTCTGCAAACGTGGCTCCTTCCGAGTCATTTGCAACAGCGTCTTCTTGGACGACATGTTCCGTGTACGGCTGGCAAAATGATTCGAAGGATCTACGCAACGATATCATCAAAGGCCTGGCGTAGAGGTTTCTACTCTATTCAGAGTCCCGCCAGTAAACCTTACAAAAAAAAAGAAAAAAATTGACATATTAAGGTGTTTTGTGTGAGCTGTCACGTTTTTATTGTTCGTTATAAATCGGTGTGAATTTGCGATTGCTGTTCGGATAGGGCTAGCTCATCTAAGATTTGAAAAAAAACACGGGTTTAATAATTTCATAGAAAGTCCGAGTTTGTAAAAGTGTTTCCGTATGAAATGTGGTACCGATATGGCTAGGAGCACGTTTTCAGCAAAACGGGAGAAGTTTCGTGTCTGGAATTGAACTCAAAAGTGTGGTGCTGGTGGACTTTGTATGGTCAGATTCCTGTACAATTTCTAAATCGGGACGAAGAAGCGCCATCAAGATAAGTAAACTTCCATTAAATAGTTAATATTATATATCAATGTTCTTGCCCATTGCTCCATGTAAAATATTCCATAGTTGCCATAGAGACGCATTGTTTTTTATTCTCGCTCCGCTGAATATTTCAAAATAGAATCATTTTTGCAAAAAGCTTTGATGACCCAGCAGCATAGCTTTCCACTCAATTGTTTTGCTTTATTCGAAAAGTTTGGTGAATATTTGCGTTTCTCTTTCCTCATAAATTTGTTTCCTTTTTGCTTTTATTTCTTTGGTGACATTGGTGATGAGGAGTGACTTTTAGTCGAAATACTCTTTGCGTTATCCGGATTTCTTAAACGTATGTCATAGATACACCTGGCAGGAGTCTCATTTTTCCAGGTTCTCTTCGCACCGTGCCCAGGATGTACCTTGTTTGAGTTGGAACTAAATAGTCAGCTAGGCTAGGTGACTTATTCACCCAACACACAAAAACGCCTCGACCCGTGCCGGTACGATCTAAATTGACAACGGCAATGGCGAATCCCATTTTTCTGTCTCTTAATGTTCCATTTGATTTCTATTGAAGGTTCTACCAATAATCTTCTCAATATATATATGATATATATGATCTTCTCAATAAATGATATCTATTATAATTTTCTTGACAAATAACGCAAAAGTTCAATTAACGCTATTGAATAATGGATCACCCGCCAATGGATTGTGTACCTTGAAATTATATTACATATTTTCCAATTACATTAAGCTTATAACAGCAGCATGCTCTGTAGATATAATGACTGTTAAAAACCATGTGACAGGAGGAAGGAGCACCATGAGAAGAATAAGAGTCTCATTTCAGCAATAATTTATATTTCTTTTATTTTCAGCATTGCATATTGATCTATTAATATATTTTTTTGTATTTGAAGTTACATAACATATGGTCCTCCCTTAGCCAATCGGTAAAGCGTGGAATGACCGAAGTCTAAGTTTAAATAACATTGACTAAACAATTTATTCCTAGTCATTTCATTTTTGCTGTACATAACAAATGCGATCCTTGCATTATATGCTATATGTTGTTCAAAATTCAGGTATTTGCGGGTTTCTGTTATGCTCCAGGATGCATAAGAGTATTATATTTTTATTTGACATGGCTCGGAGCGAATGATACTATGTGTCCGCTCATTCTTCCTGTCCTGTAGATTCTAGGAATCCAGCTCGTTTTATAGTTTCTTAGTTTCGCTTGTTTTGAGTCATTGACATGTTTGCAAACATCAATATTGAAAGCAAAAATAAGTCGACGTCATATAACCCAGTTTTTTCCAAGATGCTTTCTCGAACTGGCTGCGTTTCCATTATTAGATTAGATTACATTGGTGATCAACTAGTGGATGCAAGGAAATGGAACAGTACATCGACATTTTAAATATACTATTTTTATATATATTTTCAGGTCATCCATGGAGTTTCCAAGTTTTGAAAAGTAATTTTATAATTTTTT
>JASCZW010008821.1:0-47252 GCA_034211315.2 Aedes japonicus | reverse complement strand
AATTGCTCACTAAAACAGCTTGCGAATGATTGTGTTATCTCGGTTCAGGACTAACCACAGCCAATCTGCAAAGACCGTTGCAGGATACTCTGAACAATATGTCTACTTGGGCCTTAAAGCTGGGCATCGAGTTCTCCCCGGAAAACCGAGATGGTGGTTTTTTCGAAGAAACATCAACCAGCAAAGTTTCCGCTTCTTCTGATGGGTAGAACAATCACATAGCATGCCGTATACATATCTCAGAGTCTGGTTCGATTCGAAATGCACCTGGGGGAAACACATTGTGCATCTGACACAGAAATGCCAACAGCGAATCAATTTCATGCGTACATGGTGGGGAGCTCATCCGTAAGATTTGATCAAGCTGTACCGAACAACTAAAGGGTGTCCACGATGAAATTGACACACACAAAATTGATTCGCAAAATTCGAGTTTTCATCCGATTACCATCAAATTTTCAGGGATTGAGAAATAACTATTAAACTTCATTTAACCATTTAACTCGTATTTTATTTACAGTCCATGCGCAAATGCCCGCACCTTGGCCTTAACCCTGGCCATAAGATTCTGCACAACCTGTGAATCAACCGTTTTTTGCATGTAAACCCATACTTTCTTCAGTTCCTAGACTGTCTTCACTACCTTAGGTCGTTTAAGAAGGTGCTGCTTCATAATCGCCCAGTACTTCTCGATGGGGTGGAGCTCCGGAGTGTTGGGAGGGTTGAACATTTTCGGCACGAAATTGACCTTATTGTCCGCATACCACTTCAGCACGTCCTAGCGGAGTAGTGGCATGAGGCCAAATCCGGCCAGAAAGATTGTTGGGACGTTGTGGGCGCTTCAGGAAGGAAGCAGCCGCTTCTGGAGGCGCTCTTTTATGTACACCTGTCCGTTCATCGTGTCCTGGGTCACGAAAGGTGAACTCCGCTTCCCGCACGTGCAGATGGCTTGCCAAACCAGGAATTTCTTCGCAAATTTGGAGCGTCTTCTGAGTGCGGACATGCTCCGGAACGCTAAGACATCGCCGGCCGTGAAAAAACGGGTTGCCGGGGATCTGTTTGAAGTCGGCCTTCACATATGTTTCGTCGTCCATGATGCAGCATTCAACTCTCGTCAGCATGTTGAGTGCAACCCCATGGCACGGGTTTTGACGAACTTGTTCTGCTTCTCGTCGCGATTAGGGGCCTTTTGGCACCTTGAACGTTCGAAGCCCAGCCTTAGTTATGGCCTTCTGGACAAAACTTCGGCTTAGGTGCAGCTTCTTAGCCACATCCCGAACGGAGGCGTTCGGATTTCGGTTGAAGGCCCCAACTACGCGATTTTTGGTGTTGTACGGAATACTTTTTCCTTCACTTCTGGGCTTCTGATTGGTGGTCAACCGTTCCTCGAACCGCTTAATCACTCGCGACACCGTGGAATTCGCGATTCCCAACGTTTTAGCGATGGAACGATGCGAGAGATCCTTGTTCTCGTGATGAATGCGCAAGATTTGATCACGCACGAGCTGTTCTTTCGACTCCATTTCCGCGAGTTTTTATCACAGGACTTGCAGAATGTAAATAATGCACTATGAACTAAATCCATTCAAATTTTCATTAAATTCTACTCAACGGTTAAAAAGTTAGAGCAATTTCATAGTGTGGCAATTTCATCGTGGACACCCTTTATTCTGTCGGTTTTAGAATATGGTAGCTTTTGTTTTCAATCTACGGCAAAAAGACATCTGCTAAAGAATCAACGAATTCAGTATCGTTGTCTTCGGATCGCGCTAGGTTGCATGAACTCAACCCATACCTTGAGCTTCGAGTTACTTGCAGAAGTACAGCCATTGACAAATCGTTTTGCGGAATTAGCACTCCGGTTCCTCATCCGATGCGAGGTTTTAACTCCATCGGTCATTGATACTTTCGAAAAGCTGCTCGAACAAAATGCCCAAACCCGTTTTATGAGGTGCGGTGTTGATACCTCTAATCTTTGCAAGCAAATATGAGCACATCAGCGAGGACCGTAGGTTCTTCACAGATGGGTCAAAAACACATGATTCCATTGGTTTTGATGTTTTTAACACGGTTCATAGCGCCTGCTTTATGCTACAAAAGCCATGTTTTGTATATGGTGCGGAATTAGCAGCTATATACTATTCTCTAGAACATATTGCTTCTCTTCCACCTAAGCACTATTTCATTTTCTCCGACAGTCTAAGCTCTCTGGAGGCTGTTCGGTCAATGAAGTTGGTCAAGCACTCAACGTATTTCCTATATGGAATACGTAGAAGTCTGAGTGCTTTGTCTAAACGCTCTTGCTTTATCACCATGGCTTGGGTCCCTTCACATTGCTCGATCCCGGGCAACGAGAAGGCGGACTCACTGGCAAAGGTGGGCGCTATGGAAGGCGATGTCTACGAGCGTCAAATCGCATTCAATGAATTTTTCTCATTGACTCGTCAAGAGACCTGGATGAGCTGGCAAGGTAAATGGAGAGATGGGGAACTGGGTAGGTGGTTGCTTCTTTAAGTATCTAAGAAATCATGGTTCAAAGAGATGGACGTGAGGCGCGATTTTATCTGTGTTATGAGCCGACTGATGTCCAATCACTACTTACTGAATGAACATACATTCTGTGTTGGACTTTCGGACAGCAATCTTTGTATTCGCGGCAGGGACTACCGGGATATCGATCATGTTGTGTGAAAATGCAACGAGCATCTGGAGGCCAGATCTCAGCTTATTGAAGCTGTCCGGCTTCAAGGAAAACCGCCCAAGCCTGTTAGAGAAGTGCTGGCGGGCCTCGATTTAGATTACATGAATCAAATCCATTGGTTTTTAAAAAAAATTGATGTCAGAATCTAATTGTAGTTCCTTCTCTGCCACCAATTCCCTGTCTTTTCGTGGTACCCTTTTGATCCAAATGTCCTCTTCTCGTTGTTATCTCCCAAATTTTCTTTTCTTTCTGTTCCGTTACAGATTATCCCCGCTATGCTCACCATCAACTGCAGATTTGTAACGGCGAGCTAGCAAGAAAAATAAGACCCTATTATCCTTCTCCATCCTATTATAAATTGTTATCTCTAACCTTGAATAAACCGCAAGTACTTCGGTTCCCCAAGCTAACCTAGTTTAAAAGCAAAAACAAAACAAAATATTCATTATATACACAATATGATTTCGGCTCCGTAATGCTCTTTGGCGCCTGAGCCTAGTAAATAAATTAATAGAAAAAAACAAGGTGTACTTTAAGGAACAAATATCAATACAAATCATTTCTCTTTGTTTCTAATGAAAATTCGCAGTTTATTTTTTATTCCTCCCATCAATCGCTGCACTCCTCCGAAGTCAACTTCCTTGGCCTATTTGTTCCACATTTTGGTCATCTGAGTCGCGTCCCGAGCCGTTTTTCCGCTTTTCTTAAGCTTCCGCTTATTGCCGCTTATTATTGCCCAAAATCTCTCGATGGGCCGGATCTGCGGGCAGTTGGGTGGATTTATGTTTTTATCGATGAAATCTACGTTATTATTGCGGTACCACTGGATGACTTCCTGGCTGTAGCGGCAACTCGTCAAATTTGTCCAAAACTTCACGGGACCTTTATGGGCTTCAATGAAAGGTAGTACGCGATTTTTGAGGCATTCTTCTTGTACAGCTTCGAGTCCATCGTCTTATTCGTCACGAACACTTTGGTCTTTGCTCCGCAGCTGCATATACCTTGCCAAATCATCAGTTTTTTTGGCAAATTTGTCCATAAAAGCAAACTTAACCTTCGCAAGAACATCTCCTCGTCGCCTTGTAGAATGTTTGGCCAGGAAGCTGTCCCAAATCCAGGTTTCATCGTTGATGAGCAGGCATCCTTGGTACTTCGTAAAAACCTGCTGGAACAATTTCCGAGCTCGAGTTTTGGTGACGAAACTTTGCTTCAACGTTCTGTTTGGTTGCTTGCTGGCTCGATAAGAACGATATCCTGCTCGCACACGAATTCTTCGAACGGTACTGCGAGCAGTTTCTGCTCTAGTTACACTTTTCTGCTTATCTTTATTTTGTTTCTTGGGTCGAAATTTGTGTGGTGTTGCCAAATCAATCCTTAGTTATAAAATGTCATGCTCGGCTCGCCACCTGTATTTATTGTATTGTGATTATACTTTTATCGTCTGCTTCACCATTGTTCCCACATCGCACGACGGAGACTGCCCAGAACAACGGTTTTGGTTGGTCCCAAAGGGGAAAGACCCAAATTCCCTCCAGTTTGTGTCATTCAAAGCAGGTATCACACTGAAAGTTTATTTCCGTAAAGTAGCTTTCACTCGTTAACATGGAATTTGGATATAGAACAAATGTCTCTTATATTGTACGATACATTCATATTGCTTTTCATCTGGTGAAATGCTATCATAACACCTTTTCGTAAAAAGTACAAAATGACCTGCGATATGACCAACCATTTGCTGTTTCTTTTTAATCGTACTCATGCATGTTGGTTTTACAGCTGAGATGGGCGAGAATAATTCATTATCCCAAAATAAAAATTAAAGCGCAGTCGAGAGTTATAACTTCATACTTATTAATCAAGTTTTTTTTTCTCACGAGTCGCCATGGTCTAGTGAGATCAACCACGGATTCAGTAACAACTTTTCCCAAAAATAAAGGATTAAATCCCATGTCAGGAACATTAAAAAAACGCCGGACAGTTCACATAGATGCGTTTTTTTTTTCAATTACATTCCCAGTCGATATAGAAGATCTGTCAGTCATTCATGAAACCAACAGAGAGACATTTCTTTTTAATTTGTCTCAAAATCTTCGTTGCTCTATGTATTGTTTTCGTACAAGGCGTGGGAGTGTTTTTTGTGTCAACAAATGATTCGTGCGTTTGCCAGTTATGTGTGTTTACTATACATTACTATTACTATTTACATTTTTTCTGAAGGTTTCTTCATAAAAACAACAGCACACCTTCGTTGCTGAAAACAACGAATAGATTCGTTAGTTTTACCTTCAATTTCGAAATATAAACTAAAATTAATTTTCGGTGAAGCGACCAGCTGAAAAAAAGCTCTTTTGACGTAGGACTGACGTTTCTCTTTTCTATTCCTGAACAGAGGCACCGTTTTAAAATTTCTGAAATCGACCGCGTTTCGCAGGTGGAGATTTAGAACGATAATATCTCTTCTCTGATCCATACAAATATTCCGATAAGTATTTCATTCGAAAGGTAAAACATCAAAGCTTAATCCCTGCTAACCTAATTTATTACATTTGTTAAAACTTATTAAAAAGTATTTTATAGAAAACTGTCTACACACACAAAGTTATTGGTCGAAAATGACATCATATTTGCGTACGGCTCTGATTGGTTCATGCTGCCACAGTTACCGTGCCAGAGATAATAAAACATGTGGTGTTATCTGAAAAACCATCATTCTCAATTCTTATTCTGAAAAGGGAAGGTTGAGGGGAAGGGAATGTTACTTATGAAGCTATTTTACAATATTACTTACACTACATACACAATTAGTTTCCTTTCTACCATATCCCGCTTCACCCAAAAATGCTCACAAATTGATCCGGCAAGCAAACTGAAAGTTAAATTAATTTTAATTTCTGGTTGATTCTATTTTTGTGTTATTTACCTTACACCTTTTCAATCAATTTACCAATAAACTGCAATTCACTTATTTCTAGACAAAATCGTCAAAAGGTCGAAAATAACAATTGTAAACAATGACTTAAAACGTGAATTTCCTGGAAATTCCAGATTGCCTACATTAACATCTGCTACCGACGGGAAGGTAGTAACCCCCTGTATTTGTTTCTGGAACTATTTGGTTTGTAGGAGCAAGCAGATCACGGAAAAATACGCGAGAAGTCAATGTTTACAACATTTTGACTATTTTGTCTCGATTTCTTCTTTTTTTACGAACAATCCAAAATCAATCTCTACCGCAAAATAACATTGATCAACATGGCAGCGCCTTATGTTTACATCGATTCCGACTGACACTGATGTTTTTCTACGTAACGGTCCAACCAATCACACATCATAGCGGAGCACGTTAACGCGCCTAACCCTCGCAGTCCGGGTGTAACAGTAAGAGAAAAAGAAGGTGCAGAATAACAGCGAAATAGGGTACCAACTAACTTTATTATGTCGAAAAGTTTTGACAAATATGGATGATATGTTTGTCTATACCCACAATATTGTGTCTTTTCGTGGATGTAACTACACTGTGTTCAATATATTCTCATACACTTTTTCCTTGCATTGGTGTCGTGCAACTACTCAACATGCTCCACGTATGTGTTGGTGTAGTTTTGCACTATGTTTATACAAACGCTTTTAGGTTATGCCCGGTTTTTTTTCATTCGGTGTTTATCTTTTACCAGCGATGAAGGTGTTTCATGCTGTGGTGATAAAAATGTTTTTGAAAGGTTAGCGCCCGGGCGCTATATTCAGAATTTTGAAAAAGCTCGGAGTAAAGCGGGATTTTGTGTACCGAACCATCCGAAGGTACCGTGGCACCTGCTCGTTGGATCACCGGAAAAGATCCGGTCGTACTCGTACGGTGCGGACTGCACGAGTTGTTTAAGTGGTCAGGGAACGGATTAGAGGAAAATCACAGCGCTCTGTACGTTAAATGCCCGCAGATCTGAATGTTTCGAGATCTTCAATGCACAATGTACTGTAAAATGACCTCAGATTCCAAGCTTTTGTCGCGGCATGGTGGGGAAAAATTTATCTTTTCCGACGAAAAGTTATTCGTTTTGCAACATTCCCACAATGTCCAGAACGACAGATTGTGGGCTCTGTTCGAGAACTGTTACAGAGAGTGATAGGAATATTCCACGGTTCCAAAGTGCTGCGTCAGTGATGGGGAGGAATTCGCAAGCGAGACAAATTACCACTGGTTTTCATCGAAAAAGGCGTTAAAGTGAATGCCGTATAGTAAAAAACGGAAGTTTTGGAGAAAGTTGTCAAGCTATACGTACAATAGGTGTTTGTAAATGATCATTATGTGTTTCAGCAAAACGGAGCGCCATCGCATACTGCAAATCTCGTTCACGGCTGGTGCCGAGAAAATTTGACCGAATTTTGGACAAGAATGATCTGAATCCCTTGGATTATTTCGTATGCTGGCGAAGGTATATGACCACAGGGCGCCTTATATGAACCAATTCAAAACCGTAATCAAACAAATTTAGGACGAAATGCCGATGCAAGTCGTGCGTGCACCGTATACCGGTTTCGAGAGCTGGTCAAGAAAGTTAAAGGCGGTGTTATTTCAAAACATATGCTGTAGTTTAGCAGTATTATATTGCAATATAATGGATAAAGTTGTGGATGATCTGGATGAAAGATTTGAAATAAATAGAGTTTTATTTTGGTGTACGTCTCATCATTCAAGATTCCTAGTCAGAAGAATCGTCGTAAAGTTTGTTTTTTGTTATATATTTAGGCATTCAATTTTAAGCTTTATTCGCTGGACTCAGCACCGAATTTCACAAAACCAATGTAAACATAACTAATTTTTCAAAACTTCATAATTTTCACTTATGATCAATCGGCCATTCCATTCAAAACATTAAAGTTCCTACTTTGTAGATGTTTTTATTAAAGTTTTGGTTTGGATGAACCTTTTGAAAAATTAACAACCACATGCTCATATATATCCATCAAACACTTGGAGTTGATACCAACGTTTTACTTTGTAATAAATGCATGAGGCTGGCTCATAGGAAAAATGTTGTCCCTTTAATTAGGTCTCCGGTTTTTTTTTAAATATTTGCTCATGTTTCTATTAGTATAGTTAATTTATAACATGTGACTACTAAGCAACCCGGTAACTCAATTTGATCTTGCTATAAAGTGGATGGTGGCTACATTACATACATACACACATACCATGGTGATTGAAAAATTAAGAAATTAGAAAATTGTACTTAAGTATATAACTTAAGTGTAAACTGATGAATAATATCTCAACTGCTTCAAAATAAATCAATCATCATGCCAACGTGTATTTGCCAATTACCACTGGATTAATGACATAATTGATACATAGGCCGAATGCAGTAGCTAGGCTAACATAACATCCGGTTAACCTAATTGATCATTTGAAAACTAAGTTGTTGCATTGAGTTATGTGTTATTTGAATGCGTTGAAATCCCACCGACCTCGCTAATCGTAGTAAACCGCAGAGAAAAAAAATTACGTATTTTTTACAGTTTGCCTTGTTTTTCCTTCTAAAGGGCGAACACGAAATTATTGCGACACATTCAACAGGGCATAACTTTTTTACCATTGCGTGAAAATCAACCACATTTTGCACACTTTCTCATTGATGTGTATTGTTTACATGCTGTTAAGCTCGAAGTCGTGTTTTTCGATTCAACGAAAATGGAGGTGAACCAACGCGAGTCGAGAGAACAAATTCTTTCCAAACACCTGGAATTTCCTGACCTGTCGCACCGGCAGTTGGAAAAAATGTTGAACATTCACCGTTCAACCGTCTCCAGAGTGTTGAAGCGGTTCCAGGAGCGGTTGACGTTGGATCACGGCAAAGGAGCTGGAAGAAAACCGGGACCGGAGATCAAAAAGACGAAGGGAAGGCTGAAGCGGATGATTAAAGCAAATTCCAACGTCTCAAGCCGCGATTTGGCTAAAAAGATCGGCATGTCGCAGAACTACGTCCAGAATGCAAAGAAGAGAGCTGCACTACATACATACAAGATACAGAACTTCCCAAACCGCGATGAGCGGCAACAATCGACGGCTAAAACTCGGGCACGGAAGCTCTACGAGAAGATGCTTACAAAATATGGCTGCTGTGTGATGGACGACGAAACGTATATAAAAGCCGATTTTAAGCAAATTCCGGGGTTGGAGTTTTTCACCGGCAAGAGCAAGTTCTATGTAGACGACAAATTTAAGAAGAAGAAAATGTCGAAGTTCGCCTACAAATATCTCATTTGGCAGGCCATCTGCTCTTGTGGACTGAGGAGTGAGCCTTTCGTGACAAAGGGCACAGTATATGGCACGATCTACAAATCTGAGTGCCTCGAGAAGAGCCTTTTGCCGTTTTTGCAGCAGCACGACGAAGCTCCGCTATTTTGGCCAGATTTGGCATCATGTCACTATTCTAAAAGTGTCCTGGAGTGGTATGAGGCCAATTCTGTCCATTTTGATCCAAAGGACATGAATCCGCCAAACTGTCCGGAGCTGCACCCGGTGGAGCAGTACTGGGCAATGATGAAGCGTGAACTTCGGAAGAGCAAGAAGACAGTCAAAGACGAGAAGGACATGTTAAGAAAATGGAAAAAAATTTGAAAAACTGGTACCGGATGACACTGTTAAGACTTTGATGGGGGGCATCAAGTGAAAATGCGTTCAATTTTACACTCAAGGCTCCATCGATTAACTTTTCTTTTGATTTTTGAAGTAAATATATGTATAAACTACCCTAAAATTTTGGTTTGATTCTAAACATTATAAGAAAATTGGCATGACATTTTCGGTGTCGCAATAATTTCGTGTTCGCCCTTTACGTTCAAATTTTTAATAACCGTAATTGAAATCAAAGTAACTGAAGACTTTACTGGTTGGCAGAGCAACTCCCTAGCAACCTCTTGATTAGATGAAAAGACCTTGATAATAAATTCTTTTCAATTATACACACTTAAATAATATTCACGGGCTAGGTTAAACATTTGGCTGAATTCATTCGGCAGTCTCATAGTTAACTGATAACTCGGCAGAAAATCGAACGATGCCTAGTCTCATTAATTCGATTCTCGGCAACACTTGAAGCCAAGCGCAAACGTTAACCAAGCTCAGCTACCTTTCATGCCGGAATATCGGTTTAGCAGTGTTGTAAGCCGAGGCTCAGTCTGTTATCTGTCAACCGCCATGCACGATATTGTTTTCATTCGCAAGTGAAGAAAGTAATATCTTGTTTGTGGAACGGTGAAAAACTGCGAATAAGTCGTGTGAGTGGAGCAACTTCTCGATAAAATGCAGCAGGAGGATGTAAGACTGCACGATATTGTTAGTAAGTACACATTAATTTACTTATCTGTTCCATATTAGCTTGAATATGTTTCTTTTGTCGACAAGGAGTTGGGGACTATATGGAAGAGCTGTAGCAGCATTTTAATAACCTCATCCGGAATCAACATTTTGATCCGGATAGAGTGTTTTGCGACTGCACTGTTCCAAAATGCCAATCAAGGTACAAGGTGCCCGAATATTATCCGTACCACATAATGGTGTTATTGGCGGTGTTTTTTTGTTGGATTAAACAATCAATATGTATTGTTTGTTGTAGCAATATGTTTGCAAATAACAAGTTTGATTTGTTCTGAGAAGCATGCCTTCAAACGTTTCGGGAAATTATCCATGATGGCCGCGACAGATATTTGTTCCCAAATCTTTCCAAGAGACGATTTTAGATGTTCTAGTGATTTATGTGGTGTAACGCAGGCTCTTGATTACAGTTTTGTTTCGCATTGTAACCGATATATCAGTATACTCACGCCGAGATGCCCAGCTAATAATGAATGTTTTCAGTTTGACCCAAACGGAGATTATCGGTTAACATAGAAAACCCGAGATCAAAACCAAGATGGCGGCTGTGCAGATCTCGGTTTCAGGAAATTCGAGGCTCGACATATTATTCTAAGTGTGTAACTCTCCTAGAGGCAAGCTCAATATATTAATTTGTTCCTATAACCGATCGTCAGAAAGAGCACCGTTTTTTAAGTTTCTTACTGAGCAACTCGACTTCGAGGAAAACATGCGCGAACGCAGTATCCTAGAAGCAACGACAGTACGGAGAGGAACTCGGACTGCCCTGCAGTAGGAAGCACCTGCCTGCCTCACGATTGGAATTCTCAGGAACATTTCAAGGATATCGGAGAATACCACAATCACGCCCTCTCTAACCGTAGCAATGCTTCTACCAGCGAAACGAGAAAATCTAGGATTTTTTGGCAGCATGTCGTTGAACGAAACTCCATAGGTCTTCGCAGCAGCATCCCACGCCATGCCGATACATGTTGCGTTCTTGTGATACGTTCCGGGCATACTCCTTCTGTTCGTAAGCCTCGATTTCCTCGTTCACTCTTTATCGCAGCTCGAAGAATCTTGCTAGGCCTTTCTCTAAACCTCTCAACCAGCGGTCAGCCATGGGAAAGATAGCCGGGAAGTTCATGTTGTCAGTCCGTCCAGATTAATGCCGCCTCTGTACAAGTGCCCTTCTTCGCTGTCGTGGCTTCTATGATACTGCATTCGCGCTTGTTTTATTCGGACTCGAGCTGCTTTGTTAAGATTGCATCTTCAAGGGCAAATCACTTTCACAATGAATCGTTGTTACTCATTTTCACGTTGTTATGAACGTACAGCTTTTCGAAAAATGTTTAGTTTCCTGAGTTTCCGTACAAGGACCATCCCAGTCAAGTTGTCGTTGCGACTCTTTCAAAAGATACGGCTATTGATGTGATGATCAGATCTGGTTCAGAAATTACAATGAGGGGTTCCTCAACCAAAAACTGCCCGGCGTCAAGACGGCCAGATCATCAAGAGATTCAATCATTGATGACAGGGGGCGCGAATTAAGAACAGTTTAAATTTATGTAACGACGGTGTGGAACTGATCCGGCGAGCACGCCTTTAACCCCATAATGTGACGGAAAATTGCCACCAAAATGCGACGGGCCGACGGGGATAACTTGGAACTTTATTCCGCTGTACACGCAATAGTTTCGCCAGTTGTCTCCGATTTTTGATTGCTGCATAAACTCATTCCGCGAGGCGATAAGCTCATGAGCCACCCCGACGAAAATGGTCGCGATATCGCAATTTAGTTCAACGATGCGACAACGGCGCGCAACTACGCGTCTGATGGCTTTTCTTAAATTCATTTTACTTTTATCGAATGTTTTATTTCGAATTTATGAACTTGTAAAATGATGTTTTGAAATGCCATTTTAGGACTCATTCATATTAGCTTATTATGGTAAGCTGAACAAGCATATCAAAACCATTTTGCCTCCAGTAAAGTCATTAAACGGCAAATTGGCATTGAAGGTTTTTGAACGGCAAAAAAACATCACCATTTAAAATCCTAGAAAGTGTGAGCTGTTTAGTGGAATACCTGTAACTGCAAATGAGAGGACAAATTAGTATTTTCCATTTCATTTCAACTACCTTTGTTGCTTATTTTAACAGATACGCGTATTTTATTTACTCGAGTCGAGTTATAAGTACACGACACTGAAGATGTCTGCACAATGTAGACTGTTGTTTTCCAGCTTTTGGAGTTTTATCAATTACAATACATAACGATTGTCAAATCGGTCCACAGAGTGTCATTCGTGGAACTGGCTGGGCAGACGTAGATGCATAAACCTCCAGAAGCGAGTGTAACGTTGGAAAAAATTGACTTGAATCCTTTTCGGCGCCTTTTGAGCCACAACAACTCGATTTCATGGTGGTAGGTCAACCACCATTTCTGTAGCTTCTTAGGAAGCTCTATATCCCAGAGTACTTTTTCATCTATGCGTTGACGATGACAGGTCCAAGCAGTCCAATTGGATGAAATAGGCCTGATATCGCAGATACCACCGATCGTTTAGTAATGACGTTTGGCACATGAAGAACTGAAAACTTCAACATGAACATGTCGGATTTGCGAAACCACAGTAGGTCAAGAGTTATAACGACCGTTGTGCGATCGATCTCCAGTGTGTTGGAGATTTTCAACAGCTCTATAATCAAATGCTGCGATTTCGTTGGTCGCCACTTCAAGAGCCCTGCGCCCGTAATCAGACAGATAAGTATTCTACAAGTTTTCCTCGACGTGTTAAAAACACCGTGTCCAGTCAGAACGTTTTTGAAGGTCAAAAGGTGTTTCCTTTCAAATGACATGAGAGAGTAGCTTTCGCCGTCATCTACGTCAACTGATCGGGAACTCGAATGGCGTGGAACGGAGAACTTGCACCGTCGTAACTAACCAATGCTAATAGTTACGCGGCTGGGTAGCTCAGTGGTTACCCGTTCTGCTTACTGAGCAGATGGTCGGGAGTTGAATCCCAGGCCCGTCCCCTTCCTTGCCATTAGTCACTTGCCTCTTTCTATTACCACTAGATTGATAATAAAAGGCATTCTACTTAAACTGAACAGATAATTTACACGATCTTCAAGTGATTTAAATTTGGTTTAAAAAAATAGATTGAGTGAGTAGGGCAGTCTGAATGTGCAGAAAATAGTTACGCGTTACAAACTAACTATTCACATAGTTTAAATAACAATGATATTACCAGAAAATCGTAGACCCAATGTTGGGGACATACTTTTTTTGGATGGACGTGTTGTATCAACAACGTAGTTTAAACGTTGTTAAAGACTGTATTCGATGAAATTTGGACACACGCAATTGTTCGTAACTTTTTAGCGTGTGGGTAAAAATTATTGAAATTTTAACTGAATGTATTTCATTGTGTTGTGTCAATTGAATAATGAGTTTCGTGAAAATCGGTCATGTGATTTCAGTGATGGCATGGAATGAAGAAATAGTGCGCCAACAAATGTTGGGCACTCACTTCGAAAACCCAAACGCTTCTCATCGATGGATCGGAAAATAGCTCGGAATCGCACATTCAACCGTATCTCATATTGTTAAAACATTCAAGAACCGTAAGACAACCAAGCGGAAAAATGGTAGTGGCAAAAAACGTGGCACATCAAATCCGGAAAAGGTGGTATTGAACCAATTTAAGCGTTATCCCAACATTTCGATCAGCGATGTTGCGAAAAAGGCGAAAGTTTCAGTTTGTTTTGTGCAGAAAACAATGAAACGTTCTGGATTACATGTGTACAAGGTCCAGAAGGCACCGAACCGGAGCGATAAACAGAACTCGGTGGCCAAAACTCGTGCAAGAAAACTGTACAGGGAGTGGCTCACAAAACCGTTCTGCATTGTGATGGACGATGAGACCTACATTAAAGTCGACACCAAACAAAGGCCAGGACAGGAACACTACGTTGCCACCTCTAAGTTGGCCGTTCCGGAGAGTGTTCGGAAGGATAAAACTGTCGAAATTCACCAAAAAATTCCTTGTTTGGCGATCTGCGGATGTGGCAAAATGAGTCAGCCCTTCATCACCTCTGGGACCGTCAACGGACAAATCTACAAGGACGAAAGCCTCCAAAAACGACTTCTGCCCTTCTTGAAATCTCACGATGGCCCGACACTGTTTTGGCCGGATTTGGCATCTTGCCACTATGCCCGGCCCGTCTTAGACTGGTACAAAGATAATAATGTAGTTTTTGTACCAAAAGACGTCAACCCTCCAAACATTCCGGAACTTCGCCCAACTGAAAAATGTTGGGCAATCATGAAGGCAAAGCTCGTTAAAACTCCAAAACTGATAGAAAATGAACTTGAACTAAAGAAAGTGTGGTTAAAAGTAAGTAAGCAAGTAACATTGCCCAAAATTTGATGAAAGGGGTCAAGGCAAAGGTGCGGGCATTTGTGTTGGGAGAAGAGGTTCAATAAACCAATGATGTCAAAACTTAACCATTTAGTAGTACTTTGTTTCCAGAAAGTTTGAAAAGAATCGAGCTCAAGGAAAATTTTTGGTGACCTATTTTGTGTGTCCAAATTTCATCGAATACAGTCTTTATTGGTAAATTTTAAGTGGAAATGCATGAATTTGCTATGAAGTGGCTCATCTAAACACAAACCGAAGGAACAAAATCATTGAATAGTGAATTATAATGTTTTCATTATTGAATTACTGATAAATCATATATGAACATCACTCAAGTGTTTCGAGGCAGTTTTACTCTAGTTTGTTTTGTGAAATGTTGTATCAAGTAAATCGAATACAGCGAGCACTGCCTTAATTCATAAAATAAGGAAAAAACAATACAAAGACTGCATTTAGTAATAAATCCATCGAATGGGACGAAGTTGCATTCAGGAATAGACCCAATTTGGTGCTTATAGACCGACCTTAAATCCCTCGAAAGTTTCTAACTTAATAAAAAGAGTTGTAGAACTTTTCGTGCTACATTTTACCAAATGTACTATCAAACATATCTTAGCAAGTGTATAAACTAGTTGAATCTCGCTTACAGCTTAAAAACATTATGAGTTATAATAAAAAATGTAATCGATCATTGAATAATAGGCTGAGCTGAGGGACCTTTCGGATACCTTTCGGATTTCGGATACCTAAGAATACCTGATACCTGGTGTTGTCTTATCACTATTTGGTATTCGCATAACATTGTGGGAACAATTTTATGGTATTATCCTTAGGTATTTTACCTTCTTAATACCAAGTCCAGTTATCAAGCTATTCAGTCCTGCTCTGGTTACCGAGAGTCCTAACCCAAAGCCACCCGAGCAGGAGAAAATAACACATGAGTACCTAATTTTGATCTTGATAACTGGTCTTGGTATTAAAGAGCTCAGATTTAGAGGTAAAATACCTAAACAAAATACCTAAGAATTGCAAGCAAAATGTCTCTCGAATAACAAATCTTGTTATTTTGGTATGGTTTGGAATACCTGAGAGGTACTATTTTGGTATGGTCTTACCTCAATTTGGTATTCGCATAACATTGTGGGAACAATTTTATGGTATTATCCTTAGGTATTTTACCTGTTAATCTGAGCTCATAAATACCAAAGCCAGTTATCCAGTTATTCGCTCCTGCTCGGGCAGTTATCAAGATCAAAACTAGGTATTCATATGTTGTTGTCTCCTACTCGGGTAGTGGCAACGGTGCATGGCTTACGAAAATTTACGACAGTAGAGTAGAGAACAAAACAACTTGTACGAATGGACCAATGAGTAGAGCATTGTATATTCTTCAGACTTTTCAGACCAGCCATGGGGCAACTATCTTCGATTACCTCAATATTTCAGAATTTGTCTGTAGCAAGTAGCTTACAACGACAATTGAAAATGCTGTAAATGATGATGCTAAGGACATTTGTTTTGTTATTTGCAATAAATACGCTTCTATTGCAAGAAAGACACCATCAAAGATTATACAATATAGGATATAGGATATAGATAACTTGGTTAGAACATTACTAGAAATGAGGGTGCTTTCCTCTTTAGGTACTGAAAAAAAATCATCAAATTTCAAAATGACCACCCTTCACGGTGCATTGCTTTGCCCAGTGTTGAACGCAAAACGAAGAAAAAACCATCGACAGCTCAAGGGCATCCCAAGAAACTTGTTCCGGCTACAAACAAGCATGAAATTGAATGATGTTAGAAAATGAAAAAAATAAAATAAAATAAATAAAATCACTCACGCCCCAGGTCACGGAACGCTAGATGGCTATCCGGATTCCATAGAGAGCGTAAGATTAAAGGCGATGTTACACATTTCGGCTGAAATCTTGTTTGGATCGCAAAATTGGATCGCAAATCCCACCTTGTCGACACCGTATCCAGCTGGTGACGAAATTTGGCCACGATGTAGTGGTTGCGTCAGTTCTACACATTCGATAATAACGGAAAACACGCGGCAAGAGCGGCGGCGGAGTTCAGCACTCTGGACAGGATTGAATTTGATTATGTTGCCACTCTCGGATACTGCATTTGATGGGACGATGCTTGTTGGCTGTTTAGTGGGTCGGTAGCAGGTCATCATCCTGGTACTGCAATGCGTTGTCAATTATTCAGAACGTTCGTCAATATCCGTAACCATTTGCTGCGTTATCTGATTGGTGGTGGGACGATGATAGTTTACGAGGATTTCGGAATCAATTTTGGAGGCACTTTGAAAGCCATTAGCTTGACAGGTGAGCCCATGTAATTAGACAGATTTTGTGACAGGAGTCTGAGGTATGCAATTTTGGTTAGTCTGTTTAAAAATCTATCCTATTCCTTTAGTCATCGAACGTGGGACCAAGAGATTGGTTACTTTTCGTTATAATGTCTGCTCCCGTTAAATAACAAAGACAAACATAACAAACTGTTAAAACCCTCGCGTCAATCGAATAAATCGTGAGTGATGAGATTGATGTAGGAACATTTTCCCTACATGATATCAAATACAATTAATTCCATTCCAGAGGCGCTCGCAAAATAATTATTTTTCCAGTTTCATATATCTTCCGCTTCACCTTATCCCGATTCGAGGAGGTTTATTTTTAGATCCGCCAGCACAGTCTGGAAGTTAATGTTGCTATAGCAGTATGAACATACCTCGGCTACCGCACCGCCCACTGCCGCAGAATTCCTTCAGCAAGTCTGAAACACACTCGATCTCCGTCGGCTGCGACAGCCTGCCGGCAGGAGCAAATCAGAATGGGATTTGAGTCTGTTGGATTCCCACAGGAATACTGCCCACATTTTCTAATAATCTACATCCTTTAATTTGAAATGAATTATTTCTGTTTTCCAACTTCGCACCATCCGGCCTGTCTGGCCACCCTCCGTGCCACGTGTGCACTTTCCCGCTGTGGCAGGCCGAGATTTGCACATTTGAATGGAGAACATATGTGCCAGCTTCCGGAGCAACTCTGTGCCCCGATCGCTCGAATGTACCATATTCCGTCCCCGAAATCTACTCTCCAAAGTTAATCAGCAAAACAACTCCCGCTTAGTATAGTGAACTGAAAATTAAATTGAAATTTATTCAAATAAACAACTTCCTGTTCTACCCGACCCTCTGAGGGTCCATCGGCAAATCCTCGAGAGGAACAAACCGGAAAGTTTTACCTACTAACTGTAGTAAAAAGTAAAAAACAAACAGAAAACTTTTGCCCCATCGGCTTGCACTTGGCAGAGCTTCTTCCAGCAGGAGTCCGGAACTTATCCGAGTCACACTCTAGAATCCGGGCGGCTCTCCATGGCGTAGCCTCGCTTGATGTAGCTTGAACTTTGCCAATTCGCAATCAAGTAGAAGGAAACAGTTTATGGCTCGAGTCGGTTCCCCTCGCCCTCCACCCCTCCTCCCGAAAAGCAGCACCAGTTGCCTTCTTACAGCTGCAGGGGTTTGGGTTTGTTTTGAAATATTCTGCCACCGACAGGAGGCTTATTGCTTGCTGTTTCAAGCCAGAAGCGTGTCCAGGCTCAGTGGAAATTAGAATCTGTGATTGCGGAGATCCTGAACTCGCTAATGTCCATCAGTATTTGCACCCTGCAGAGACTTGAGGCTTCACGCTCGGAAAGCAATATAGCACACATACATACACACACATACTGAGAGGCACCTGGTTGTTGCAGTCCTGCAATGCTGCCAACCAGCTCTATGGCAACTCACACCACATTGGACGGAGGCATCGAAGCAAAGTCAGAAAGCATCATGAAATTGGTACATAAATATGGAAAGTTGTTATAGCTGTTAATATGAAAACTTTCCGAAGTATATAATTGCTGTGTTATTATTAATATTTCAAGATTGCATGCTGGGAACGCGGTGGGGCGGGAGGAGCGAAATGAGGACTGTGTACTGTAGAACAAGTGATGCGGAGCAGGCTTTCCTGGTGTCGGTATGGCTGTGCGGGAACATACAATGTGTGAGGTTGAAGTTGAATCAGGAGCAAGGGCAGTCAACAGAATTCGAGAAGTAGGGGAACGGGTGGTAAGACGGACAGGCCAAGCAAAACTGCAATTTTTAGATAGATGATTCGTGTGTTCTTAAACCTTAATGCAATTTTTGCAATAATTAGTGAGCTTGAAGATGCGCTGGGGGATCATTGCCTGGGTATTTTAAAATCTAGCACCTAGTAAAATCTTCCTTGTCTTGTATAACTGAAGGTGATGGAGTTAAATAAACAAGAGGAAATTAATCGAGAATGATCTCTCATTCACGTCCGCCTAACTATTCTTAATGGCCGTTGTGAGAATTTCACCGTGAAAATCTCACATGCGAATCGCATGTTACCTAGTACTAATGCTTTCTCTCTTTTCTCCTGTTTTCTTCTCTATCACATGACCGCGAACTGGTCTTGGTCATTATTCCCACAATTTTATGCGAATACCATTGAGTTAATACAATACCTAAATAGTACCTCTCAGGTATTCCCGGGTATCCAAAATAACAAGATTTGTTATTCGAGAGCTAATTGCAATTCTCACGTATTTTGCTGAGGTATTTTCCCCACTTAATCTGAGCTCTTTAATACCACAGCCAGTTATCAAGATAAAAATTAGGTATTCATATGTTGTTGTCTTCTGTTTGGGGAGTAATACCATACCTGAAGACAACCTGGATCGTTGGGTTAGAGTCACCAACTCTCGACAAGTACCATGTTTTTAATTGTGTAGGCTTCAAGCTACAATGAATTTATTTATTAATAAAATAACATAGAATAGAAATGTACTCACAAATTTGGTGTTCTTAACCTGGAAGAGGTATTGGCTATGATTTTCCACAGTTCACTATTCTAGTTCCTAATCGTGTGTCCACAGTATAAATTTAATTTCAGGGTTAAGTGTCGTGAATTCAATTTTCCGTTTATACTTGCATCTATAGCTACATTTTTTAACTAGACTATTTGATTACACATGAACGATAATAGTTTTAGAAACTATAATATAGTGGATTAGGTTTTCAAAATAGGTGTTAACAAATTTTGGTAGCGTGATCTGAGTTACAAAATAGGTGTGTTTGTTCAAACAATAAGATGATAACAATTGACCTTTTCTTCTTCTCTTTGTTCCTTCCGATTGACGTTGTCGACGTTTAAGCGATGCGGCAATCCTCAATTTCTGTAGGCCAAAGTCGATGAGATGGCTGAAGGAAACCGATGTAACTCGTGAGATTTTTGAACACTTCTACTCTGAAGTGGAAGAGATAAATCGTAATCCTATTAATGTAGTCAGTCCGCATGGCATCACCTTGCGAATATTTGTATCAGCTATTTTTGCTATGGTAACGTCGGTTAAGGCAACTAAAGCAATAGTCGATCGAAATACAAAAGGGGTGTTGGTAACGGTCAAACAAGCAATGAAAATTTTTATTAATTCATCTGCTACATACTTATTATTGGGTTGCTTGGTTCAGAAAGGCTTGTCTCTAAAAGTTTCATATTGCGTTGATAATTTTAACGGATGTTAAAATTCAATTCATGGGACCTTGTAATTGTCAAATCCTAAAAAAAATAGTCTGCTTTTTGTCGTTTGCCTTAGTCGTTGGCTTTGTAAAGATATATTAATATATTAGATATATATAGTACATTTGACATTACTTTTTTTTTCAATCTGTATCTTATTAATGAGATGGTAAATCTTAGAATAAATCTAATGTTAAAATAACAATCTTTCAAACCGCATATCATATGAGTTATTTTTCATGTTTGAGGGGAGAATCGGGTAAAATGGGCCCTTTCCTGAGGTCAACCTTAAACGAAACCTTCATCATTCGATTTTCCGGACATTTTTACTTAAATACAGTGTAAGTGAGAGTAATATTACCAACGTCAATCTTCAGAGCCGCATGGTATATGAGTTAATTGAAGTATGTGGGAAATCGAGTAAAATGGACCCTTTCCTGAGGTTTTGAAAATTGTACATAGGTACAGTGCAAGTGAGAGTAATATTACTAGCGCCGATCTTCCGAACCACATGGTATATGAGTTTTTGAATGTATGAGGGGAGAATCGGGGTAAATTGGCAAAATGGACCACTTCCTGGCATCCTATCAAATATGTTCCATTCAGTTGTTCAGGTTTTTCTGCAAATTTGCAGTGCGTTTGGGTCCAATATAATAGCACCAAGTTTTGTTTTTGGGTAATAAATCTAGTTTGCATCCAAAATGAGGGGAGATATGAGCGAAATGGGACACTTACTGTGGTCAACCCTAAATGCGACCAATACCACTCAATTTTCCGCATGTTTTTTCCATAAGAAAAGCTATTTTTCAGGATTCCCACCATGCGCCGTCTAAATTAATACGATTTTGGTTCCATTTTTGCCCACTGTGCGACGTGTCATTTTGTCAGTTGTATTTGACTTATGCAGCACCGCAGTGTGAAGCGCCACTTCAAGTTGAAGCAATAAGATCTAAAACACAAAGTGTGGCTAGGGGTTATCTGTCCCTTGAATTGAAGAAACGAGTGTCTTAAGCGCCACCTCCGGAGAGGGCCACTCGTCCGTTGTTATTCCCGGCAAAAAATCCCAACCTCAGGACAGGTTTGTCATATGAATCCAGTTTCGAAAGATATAGTGTCACGGTCAACCCAAGTACTTCCACTATCGACGTCAAGATGGCTCTATTATAGGTTAAGAATATAACAATTAATGCTCATCGTTCGATTAGTTACACGGCTAAAAATTGAACTCAATTTGAGAGGCCCCTTTACTCAGTCGCATGGGAACTTCGACTCTGATTCGTTAAAAGTGAAGTCACTCATAGACCGAGTAACTCCACTTCTTACGAAACTGAGCCACAATTCCCTTGCGACTGAGTAAAGTGGACTCACATATTGAGTTCAATTTCTGGCCAACTTCTCAACTTCAACTTCTCTGTCGGCTTCTAATTGCCTCTGGCGAACTAAAATGTGTAACATAAGTCCTGGGAATACTTTCAGGCGTTTATTTGACAGCATTAACAAACAAACAGATGTCAACCAATGTACTTGTCACGTTCATCTGTGTTCCTACTGAACTGTCAAGCTCAAATTGCGCAGTAGTTTCCATTAAAAATGTCGTACAAGCTGGATTAACGAGCACAAGTCGCCAACCTTTTTGGACGGCTTAGTACAAGTGAACTTTTGAGCGGGTTCAAAGACGAGCCAATATCAAAATCAACAATATACCGTGTTTTGAAAGATTGTCGTGATGGTAAAGAACCGGAAAATAAAAAGAAAAGTGGTCGCCAAACAAAATTGAGTGCCAGAACAACGAAAAAACTGCTGTCAAGCGCTGAAAACAAGGTTGGCCAATCAACACGCAAAATAGCATGAAAATTTCAGGTTTCAAACATGACAGTCCATCGGCTGTTGAGAAAACAACGTAATCTATCGGAAACGTCAGGGTGCACCAAAATATAGACAGCAACAACTCGAAAAATACCAAAATGCTGCCGTGAACTTCGTCGCGAGCATTTTGCAAATGGAAAGTGCATAATTTTGGATGATGAATCTTACTTCCCGTTTTCGCACCATGAATTGAATGGCAACGATGGTTTCTATACTGCTAACATTAAAACAACACCAGACTATGTTAAATATGCCAGCAAATCGAAATATGAGCCAAAGGTGTTAGTGTGGGCAGCCATGTCATCGAAGGGTATCTCGGCGCCTTTGATACGCCCAAACAAGGCCAAAGCTGTCAATTCTGACGTGTACATCAGCCAATGCTTGCTGAAATTGAAGCAATTCATCAACAAATATCACGCTGACGACGAAATCATGTTTTGGCCGGATCTTGCAAGCTGTCATTACGCGAAAAAAACATTAGATTGGCTTACTGAGCAAAACATACCAATATGTACCGAAAAAGGACAATCCACCTAACGTGCCTCAGGCTCGTCCAATTGATAATTTTTGAAGTGGTCTCAAACGTATGGTATACGAAAATGGCTGGGAAGCTAACAATGAGCAACAATTGGTTGATCGAATCAAGCGGAAGATGAAAGAAATAGACATAGACACCGTCCACAACCTGATTCAACATGTTCGCCGTACACTGCGTAAAATCGAAGATAATGGTCCATTGAGCGTACTGTAAATATATTTTTCAACAATTTAATAATAGAATAAAATACTTGAAGAGCATTTTAAAACCCGTTGTTTGATTTCAAGTAGCATGCTTTTGAATTTTTCCAGGACTTATGTTACATATGTTACTGCGTGCCTCGAACGGAATCCGGTTGCGGATATCGATGAGGATCTCCCAACTTCCTTTGCCTTTGACGTTGTACACTCATTGAAATAAACTTTCGATATTCATAAGATTGCATTTTGATTATTTGCTATAAGAAAGCAGAATGAATTTCATAAATTTATCTCATGAAATAGGTAATGATGCCGAAAAATTAAAATAAGAAGCAACCTGGATTCGAACCTTGAACTTTGAGGTTAAGAGTCCAGTGCCCACTAGTATTTATCAACACTTATAATCAAGAAAGCTTAAAGGCGTACAACAACAACGTCATGTGAAACAAAATCCATTCATAAGTCAACCTTATGAAATTCCATAGCACCGTTCATAAGTTCAACCTTATGAAATTCTTAAGATTATCTGGCTGAGTGTACGAACGACGGCCGATTTGCCGAACAACGATGGCGAGTATTGGCAGATGTTGATTGAGTGCGGTGCCAAGTCGTTTTGATAGTTGTGCGAACCAGTGCTGTAAAATGTAATTTCGTGCAATTGGATAAATTTACCGATAACTATGTTCAACAGCAGAATTCATGAACATGGTGTATGATAAAATTGAAGATCTAGACAAATTCTACAATTTTGTCTAAGAGTGCATTGCCCTAACTGGTATATAGAAAGTGTTGTATTCACTGTTATATTCAAATGATATTCATTGATGAATATCATTTGATTATCAGATATTGCACTCTCACATCTTAGGTTTAACAGTTAGAACAATACATTGTGAATCAAATTAATGAAACTAATCAAGCAGCACATTTTGGCATACGTGCTATTGTGAAAATCAGCTTCTGGAACGAGTTGTTGGCAAATTTAGAGTATTGGTTCGAAATGACTATTTACAGCACTCTGGTGCGAACCCCTACAAAATAAGGAACGATTTGCGCAAACCCGAAAATGTTTGCCGGTGCAGCGTGGAATAAAATGTTTGGTGGTTGATTGGTTTTAGTTGTGCCGGTGGTTGCGTGGGGTCATTAGAATGGTCGGTTTCCATTCCGAAAAACCTGTTCAAGAAGCCTTGACAAAATCACACGTACTCCGACTTATCACCGCACAAAACAAGAATCTATTTCCTAGCTACCATAATTCCGATTCGCGAATTTAACAAAGAACAAATTCCCCTACCGTTTGACTCTGAGTCCAGGACAATATTTTTTAATGTAATTTCGTGAACCCTCAGATAGGCCTGGTGTAGTAATCAGTGGTAATAAGGGGTTGTTGATCTACTTTAGAAAGTAGTTCAACGACCTTATGAAGACCGATCAATGACCAACGGCACAATCGGAACCGATGATGGGCGGATACCCTCTTCTTTTCTTAGCCGACGTTCAGATAGCTTTTTCCTTTCCCAATATCACTGAATTCATACTAGTCTTTCCTTGCGATGAGATCAGCTCATGCAATGTAATGAAGCTTATGCAATGACCATCGAACCAACGGGTTGGACAAACAACTTGGAGGCAAGGATAATTTACGATACATGCTTGTTGAGAGTGGGTAAATAATTGTTTGTGGTTTTAACCGAATTTTGGTGAACACTTATTCGGAAGACAAGCTGAAGTAAAAGAACGTTGATGAACGAATAAAATAGCTTATATGAATAATAATATAAGTTACTACCCAAGTAGCAGACTACGACTCGTAACTAGTTGCAGTAACTTGACTATGACCTCAGCAGGCGTATTCATATTATCTCAACAGAATGGCAACAAGTTTGCTACTAGGAGTATACGCAAATGTTTCATTTTGACTTTCTGGAATATTTCTGCTCATTAAATTAAATTGCGTACTGCAAGTAGCAACTTGCAACAAGGAAAAAGAACGGTATATAATTCTAAACCAATTTTTACCTTCTCAGACCAAGAATTCTTACGACAACTTAAGCAATCAAATGACAACATCAAAATATACTTGATATAACATTACCTTAAAAAAACATATGAAGGAGAAAGGGAGGGACTATCAGGGCACCCAAGTGAAACGACTTGGATAGGACGCAAGGGACTGCCCCATCCCTCCCTATTGTTAATATTTAGCGGATCGAGGGTGGGATCTTCGACCTTATCTATTGGGTCAATCAAGGGCTCGATTCTAGTGCTGTCAGTGTGAATTTGCTTTTGGAAAGGGATTCTCTTCCCTAAGTGTCTTTGCTTGCGGACCCACCCTTTTTTGACCCTTCACATAGGAGCTTGATGATCGCAAAGAACAATAGAATTGTGATTAAATCATTTTTCAGGTTATTCCACTGCAATGGAAAGTACCCAGGTATCCAATAAGCATTGAAATATGCACTAATTCTGCATCATACTTGCATTTCTTGCAGTACATTGGCAGTCTGCATGCATAGCTGTAGTATAATAGCATACGCAAAGCTGCCGTAATGTAAGCTGTCTGATGTATGCATTTTTTATGCTTGATATATTATTAGAATAAAACACTGAAAGTGCTTGATTAAAGTTTTTTTTAAATCGATAATTTTCCAAATTTTCGAAGCGTCCTCATTAACTCCTTCATCAGGATTATAATAGTGCTCACTTTGGTGATATAATAGTCTTCATTAAAATTCTGCAGGCCATCTGTAAACATTGTAGGCAAGTTTAATTAAGCATTTTCAGTGCCTTATTTTAATAATATATCAAGTAACAAAAATGCAAATATCAGACAGCTAACATTCCAGTAGCTTTACGTATACTTTTTTACAACAACTATGCATCCATACAGAACAATGCTACAGCAAAAGAATCAGTAAGTGCAAGTATAATGCGGGAGTAGTGCGCTGTTTCCAATACGTATTGATTACCTGGGTATATTGAAAATTATATTGGGCTAATATTTAAACCGATCTCTCATGCGTTTCACATATGGGTTGAATAATAAAAAACGCGGTATAAAAACACGTCGACAACGAAGTAGCTAGTTCGAATCCCATCCTAGGAAAAGCAAAAAAACTGCAGCGAATTTGAGTTTCCCCTTTCATAAGAAAAATAGAGGGTTTAAACAGAAAGCAAACGTCCATTATCATCTTTACTATAATTTTTTGTGCTTCGCATTTTAAATCAAGCGATAACTCAACAGGGCGTTTTAGAAGCTAAACTCCCAGCAGCAGCAACAACATTTCAACTGCTGTCATCTAGCAGTCATTTGCAATCGTGACCAATTCATGCTACCAATTAATGACATATTGTCGACAAAGACGAATTCATTTGGTGGGGTCCAGCATTAAATTAGCCATATAGCGGGTCAAAAGCTGCTTTTGTATAGCATTTGAGGTGAATAGAATGCTCGTATGCATTATATAGCTTGTCGTTAGGACGCATATAGGGCTACTTACGTGCTTTATTTAATGCTTATTAATTACCTGGATAGCCTTGTTACAATAGATGGCAGATTATATCATCATCTTCATAATCATCATCATCATCATCATCATAATCAGCAGTGTGGTTTTTCATCCGCGAATTAGTTTCGTGCATTCATTAGTATTTCATTGAATTTTGTAAACCTTGCTTCATTTAGATTTGGAACAAACTTTTGCTCATATTGTGGCGCTGCTGGTGGACGGATTTGAAAGTTCTTGGCGCCCACGTGTCGGGAATTTTGTCAGCTTCACGTATGTATTTTTGACATTCCGCAAATCGACTGTACTTTGTAAACAATCAACATGGAAGCCGAAAGAAGGGAAAAAATTGTGCACAGTTATTTGGAAAATCCATTCGTCTAGGTCTACGCATCTAGGCTAGCTAAACAGCTGAAATTGCCCAGAAATACCGTATGGCGCGTTATCAAACGGTATAAGGAAACATTGACGACGATTCGAAGCCTCAAGCCAATCGTCGGAGTGGAACTGTCGACCGGAAACTGCGTGGTAAGATTTTGAAGACGATTAAGAGGAACCCAATCTGTCGGACCGTGATTTGGCCAGAAAAATTCGGTGCTGCCCATAGTACCGTGAGGAGAACTCGACTCCGGGAAGGAATCAAGTCGTATCGAGCTAGCAAACAGCCAAATCGGACCATAAAACAGAATAGTGTGGCCAAAATCCGTGCTCGGAAGCTATACGACCAGGTGTTGACCAAGTTCGACGGGTGTCTTCTGATGGACGATGAAACCTATGTCAAGGCTGACTTCGGGCAAATCCCAGGTCAAAAATTTTACTTGGCAACGGCTCGGGGGGATGTTCCAGCCAAATTTAAATTTGTTTTTGCCGACAAATTTGCACGAAAATTCATGATTTGGCAGGGCATTTGCAGCTGTGGCAAAAAACGAAAGTTTTCGTTACAAATAAGACAACGACGTCGGAACTATACCAAAAAGAGTGTCTCCAAAAACGAATTTTGCCGTTCATTCGATCTCACGACGCATCCCGTAATGTTTTGGCCAGATTTGGCAAGCTGTCATTACAGCAAAGTCGTTCAAGAATGGTATGCAGAGAAAGGGGTCCAGGTTGTTCCGAAAACCTTAACTCCACCCAACTGCCTCCCAGTTCCGCCCTATTGAGAAATACTGGGCAATCATGAAGAGGAGACTCAAGGCAAAGGGAAAGGTTGTCAAAGACATCAATCAGATGAAGACCTGGTGGAATAAGATAGCTAAAACGATGGACGAAGAAGGTGTGCGCCGCCTAATGAGCCGTGTTACAGGAAAAATTCGAGAATTCCTTCGAAACTGTGACGAATAATTATATCCGTATTTTTTCTTAAAAAAAAACGCTACATTTGTATTAAAAAAGATCTTGAATTCAATAATAAATAACTGAAATACAGGCAATTGTTTTTGTTCCAATTCTATCTGAAGCAAGCTTTAATAAAACCACTGAAATTCCACAACTTCGACTACACAAAGGCTCCAGATGCTATTAAAATCGACGTTCAAGTTTTGTCACATTCCCACCATTTGACAGTTCTTCAATATTGCAATGTGGCTTGAAGCAATATCTGAATCGTACAATATCATAATGATGGAGTACATATCAGCACTAGTATGACATTTATGAGATAAATGTAACAATCACCGTTTGACTGTTTGACCTGTCCGTCTTACCCTCAGTTCCCCCATTGAACTCAACCAACTTCGACGACCTTTGAGAAGTTCAGACCGAGGGAATGTGCTGGTATAAACAGTGTAGCCGTTTGAACGGAGCGTGAAATTTAAACTACGGTTGTGGCATTTGCTGTGCCTTCAACGATTTGTGTCGCTGAGTAATGGCATACGTAAGTTCATTCCATGTAACGAAACGGATTTGGTGTGGTATTTTCTGGATGACCACCTTCATAGTCTTAGGCTTTTACGCTTTTTTAACAAGCGGTTCTAAATCGTGTTTTAATTGCACTTCCACAGCTGTGTGATTCTAGAAGGTAACGAGCGTAAAGGAAATCAGTAGAAAAATTCATCCTTTTGTCCTCGAAGTCCAAATTTCCTCTATCAATCAGGGTGTAATTTAACAAAAAAAAGGGGGTGAAATTTTAGGAAAAAATTAAAGGATAGAGAGAGAGAGCTTACAACTGTGTAATTAAACATGCATAATGACAATGCACGGAATTCAAATATTTACACCAACCAAGTGTTGACAAAGTGGACTTGTTCAAGCAGGCAAGAGATCTGAAATGCTACGGAATAGTAAAATTTGCTTGGTTCAGAGATTACATTACTTATTATGTTTATATTGCGTAAAGTGCGCAAATTAAATTATATTGTATTGTATTGAAATTGAAAATATATTCCCAACACCAAAGGATCCCAATAGATGGAATGCCATTTTGCTAGAACCAAAGATGTGAAGAGAAAGAATCAATAAGTCTGATAGCGTTGGGCAGGCTGTGAAATTGAAGAGAAGTAGTTTGAAATTAAGTGTAGGTCTTTTTATAAGCAGTATTTCGAAGCAAGCACACAAACTTTGCCATACATCCCCATGCGAACTACTGAGACTCAGTGATGTCCGTATCCTCAGTGTGGTAGAGAGAGATTTTAAATTTTCCACACACTTTTCCTATCTCAACGAGAGCTCTTCTCTTTTGTTTATATTCACCCCCGTGTTTGCATGCGGGTAGCGCATGTGAGGGAAAAAATGGTTTATATACACACTACACTCGATCGCATTAGAGTGAGAAGAAGAGCTCTTAAATTCACTAAAGCGAATGCAGTTGAATTCCCTGACGCGAACGCCCCAGTTAGCTCACTGGCGTGGGCTCTTCTGCTAATATACAGCAGTGATTGCAAATTCGCTGTGACGCTACATAACAAAGGATGAAAGAATAATGTTTCGTCCCGCTTCCTTTTCTCGGACATTTTCTGCAACTCCGGCGATGTTTTAACTTTCAATCGCACCAGCAAATCACTGAAGGAGCACTGGTGCTTCCTCGGCCCAGTGTATGCGGCAGTGATCGCAGGAGAGAGCACGTGGGCGAAGACAAATGAGAGTACGTGAGCGCGATCGTTTAAAAGAGAGTGTGGTTTACTCACTCCAGGTAATCCCTTCACAGGCGCACACTTTCACTCTGTCTATTTTTCACCGAATAAAAGAGCACTTTGCTTTATCTGAGGTGAGTTATGGTTGTATCCTCTGTAAAGGTACAAATCTCACGCACTGGCGTAACATTAGAGCGAAATGCCATCTCTGCTGAGACTAAGATTCATTCGTGTAGGGATTTTTTGAAATACTTATCGGATACCCTCAGTTTTCGTTTACGGTCCTCAGTTCACCTCGGCATATTTCGAGAGCTTTTTCAAGTTGAATTGTCCACAAGTTATGCATCCCTTTTAACTCAACGAGCAACGGTCAGGCCAAATGTTCCGTAAAAGGTACAACATTGAAGTTGCTGAACTGCAGTCGTTCCTCTTGTCGTAGGCTCTTATCGTATCGTAAAATGAATCATCATACCTCTGGATACTCCCCTTTGATGCTAGTTTTCTGTCGTTAGATGCGATCATGGCTTTATCTCGTAATATTGGGTGGCTTTAGCTTAATTCCGTCACCTTCTACTTGTGATGGAAATACTGTTATCGATCTATAAACCTCTCTTATTGCGTTTTTTTTTTGATCAATTAATGACAAATCCCAAATAATTTTGATACTTCTTGCCCGTATTTAGAAAACATGCCGTAATTTCAACAGTTTCATTGCAATGACTTCTTCTGCATTCATTCATTTAATATCTACTGCAGCCAACTCAAGTTGAATTCCTTAAATCTTCTCGCCAAATTTATTCCCCTCTACAATACATTCGTGTTTTCTACACCTACACTGTAACTCACGATTTCACGTACATCTTGAAAAAAATCCAATATAACAGTACCGACTGTTGTTGGTGCTGCGACACAACAGATAACGGAAGATTATTCTATTCTCTCGTCCTTAACCCAGTGAACCCAAACCGATGGACCAGAATTGTGACAAGACTCGCGTAACATTCGAAAAGGGCCTATCTTCGTTGATTTGCACTTCGGTAAATAACACGATTGCGAAAACATTTTCCATAGAACTTATTGTTCAATGTTCTAGCTTCACACGTCACCTCTTCCCATAAGGTGTTGGCAAATCCACAAATTCAATTGCTTAGCTGTTGTTTAGCTGGATAGAATCGACCATCGAAGATAGGTCCTCTCCAAATGTTACGCGAGAAGTCTGCTCGTTCCAGACCGGCTGCTGGATGATGTGCTTAAGCCTTCATTCTCGTTTCGGTGTTGCTATCCAGTTCTCCGAAGAGCTTTCCATCATAACACGTTCACGTGTACACAAACATACAAGCATTGTAATGATGGAGGGGTGGAAAGGGATTCGATGGGAGGCATGGTGGCGGGAAAATTTTCCCAGCTACCGTGTAATCGCATAATTGAATTTAAGTTGATATTACGAGAATACATTTGCATGCAAACGGTGATGAGATCTTCAAGCGATTACAGCGAGAACATGGAAGATGGCGGCAGTCGTCGAGGGTCGTAACGAATGAGGTCGGGATATGAGAGAAAATGAAAATCTGCCGAAAGCCCTGCACCTCGCCCACGTGATTTAACGAGTAAGCTTCGCACGTTGCAGCTTCCGTAGAATAGATGTAGGACCTTTTAAGCACACAAACCCACACATACCGAGAGAGAGAGAGAGAGAGAGAGAGAGAGAGAGAGAGGAGAGAGAGAGAGGGGGGGGGGACTTGATGATGCGATGAAAGCAGAGAGGTTAAATGTCAGAATGCTGTGGGCGCAGGGTAAAATGAATGGGAACTTGTTTTATTTTTATTCGTGCAGAAGATTCGCTATGGGTTGTGATGCGTTTCGTGATTTTACGATGGATGGTGGAGTTCTTTTTGACGATATGGAAAAATATGACAGAGTTCAAGTAAACCATTTGATATTATGGCGTAGGAAACAGGAAATTAAATTTATGAAAATGATATGCTATATTTTAACATGTCTTCTATTTTAAGGTTCTGTAGACTTAAACTCTCTTATTTTATATACTCTTATTTTTAGGTTAGGATTCGTTTTCCAAATTTAAAGCCATAGTTATTCATTCCAAATGTTGTTTATTTATTGACTTTCTTAAAAATATTGATGCTTCTACTATTTATGAATGCCCGTTTTTTTATACATTGTGGTATCGAAATGAGGAAATTCTAAAAGACACTACCAAAATGTCAGGCAGATTTCTGTCTCCTTAGAACAACACATGTCCTTTAGCACATAAGAATCAGTTGAAAAAGATGAAAAAAAAGTTCAATCAAACACATCTTTCGTCGAATTGAGGATTTGTCAGTTTTAGGAGACATAATTTTACACAAAATCTTTCTTTTCGTTCCCAGACTCCCCATGACTAACCTCTTATGTAAAATTCATAATTTCTTAGTGTGTGCTTCTGTTTTGCGAACTTCAAATTATTTACTGAAACTTCAACTATTGTGTCTCCGAAGTTGCCTTTTTCTATCTTTTCTTTCATGCCTTTTCATGCGTTTTCAGCATCTCACTAGAATTACTTTTCTTTATGTGATTCGAAAAAATCGATAAGACAAGTGTTGTCATTTCTTGAACAGAATCATGATTATATAAACACTTTCAAAGCATTCGGATAAGGCTTATTAAAACCCACAATTTATCATTGATTTATCACAAGCAAACTCGATTCTTTCAGCATCTAATATTTTTGCACTCTGCGCACGAAATTTGCGGGTACTGATTTCATTATATTGTTGATGATATATTAATTGAAAAATAGGGTAAGCGGTAAATTGTGTCGGCATACTTTCAGTGAAGGTTTGAATTACGTACTCAGTAATTTGCATTTTGTTTGCTGTGTAAGCTTAAAAGCATCACGTGAGCAAGTGTTAATTGTACACACATGTTAGCAATGATGATAGTCAGCTCTCAAGTTGAATGGAAGCACACATTTTTATAGTTAATAAGTTTGTAAACGTTCGAAAATAACACGAATTTTATTTTGTTATTGGTAAGAGATTTTAAGCATGACCATGAAAATGATTGACCGACGGAATTTATGGTTCCGTTTTTGCCAGGTCAACTGTAATTACACAAAGAACCAACATCTTCAATGTGTAAGAAGTGGCAATCTTGAATGAAGGCGGCCTCTTTCAGGTCAAAAGAGGAAAGGATAGAATTATGTTGACGTGATATTCGCTTTGTAAGCCGAGAAATCTTCTGCACGTCCACGAGAAATTGCTGAGATGTTGGATAAAAGGGTTGGGACTTTGATATCAGATGGTTCTCCATATAGTTAGATTTAAAAAGATCACAAAGTGTCTTCATTGAAAAAATAAAGTAATTTTTATAGACACTGGAGAGCGTACTCGTACCTTCTTAAACTGGAAGTAAGGGTGCTGTTCTCACCATTCTAGAGATACGATGATACCTCCTGCAAGAAAATATGGATGCAGAAAACCACTTATGTGTGCGCTAGGGTGCTAATACATTGTAGTGAAAAAAAAATAATCAAAAAATGACATTGCTCACAAGCTTCATTATATCAATATATGACTCTATGCAAAATTTGAGCTCAATCGGACATGGTCATCATAAATTATAGTTTTGACAATCAAAAAAGGAAAAAAAGAATGGTGGAGGAAAAGAATAAGCAAAAAATGAAAAAAATACTTCTTTGTCAGATGATTTAAAAATGCATGGAACTTTGAGGTCTGCTGTAGAATTGATTTATTTTTTTGTAAATCTAATTTTTCTCTAAGAAATTTTTTGGGACTTCTCAGGTGATGAAAAAAACATCTTTTCGAATTATAAAAAACCAAACGCTAAAAATATATCGCTATTTTAAATTTGAGCTCAATCGGACATGGCTGAAAAGCATGTACCACCTTGATCAAAAAGTTCCCAGAATCACCACCGTGTGGTGGTCTCAGTCTTCGATTCACATGTTATGTATGTTTTGCTTGATATCTTGACAGTTTTTAATGTTTCGCCGGATTGAGTACATCTGGGTTGTGTGTGTACTAAATTTTGAACAATTTTCAAAGTGAAGTTTAATTTGCAACTACGAGTATGTATTGCATTTTAAAATGGTTTCAATGGTGCGACGACATTTTAAACTTTAGAAAAGTGTGTCGGCTACGATGTTCTGAAATAAAAACAATTGTTTATCAGCTAAACGAACATATCAGAAGTGGCCGTGTGTCCGTTAACATTAGTGAGAGAAGTGGTAGACTGTCGACTTCAAAAACCTAAGAAAATAATAACAAAAGCAAAGAATGGATGACCTAAGATCGCAAATTTACCACTAGAGGATTTAGAAATCGATTTTGAATCCGTTCAAGACATGTTGGTTGGGCCTCAGACAAGTCGCTGCAAAGTTGGCCACTTCATGGTTGTTCCGGATCCTTTGAAGAGTCACTTGGCTCCCAGAGTGGTTCTAATGGTTAATCAAACTAAAATTGTTCATATCTGCAATATTTTGAAGCACCCAACGCTGATTTCGAAAACAATTCATAAAGTAAGCTAAGACTATCCTTGCTATGGTTCTGGGGAAGAAGGAAAAAGCTGAAGTCCTATCACCAAGCTTGATTAGACTCGAAATTTACAGAATATTTCTAAAAATGCTTTGCACCAAATGAATGGTAGTGATCATAGCCAGGCACTGTAGTGCAAACAGTTAAAGTTTTTCCAGATATTTACATTACAATATTGAGTTTAGGACCGATTTAATCCAACAGCAAGGAGGCTGTGGGGGCCACTCACAAGTGTGAGTGGTTTTTATTTCAAGAGAATACAAAAATACATGAAAACGTCGAGTTTGAGAACCGATTTAAACCAACAGTAAGGACGCTGTTGGGGTCAATGACAAAAATAAGAGGTTTATATCAATAGATTAAAAAATTAAGTTCAGATATCGAGTTTGAGGACCAATTTAAACTAACAGTAAGGATGATGCTGGGGCAACTCACGAGTGTGGGTGGTTTATTTTAATACAATACAGGAATACATTTTTATGTTTTTTTTTAAATATATTTGTGTATAAACAAAATTTAGTACGAAGAGATAGATTTATGTAGATGAAATCTTATGTGACTTATAATTTATTTATGTTTAAGGGCTGTTTTCCCTCACTGATTATTTGTTAGTGTAATTTTATTATTACATTATTACTTTAATTTATTTTTGATTTACTTAACAAGGCTATGCAGTAGACATATAGTTTAGAATGATATCATTTGAAGTCAATCTCGTTAAGTTCTTTACACTAAATATCACTTTAATGTTTTTCTTGGAGTTAACATGGTTACTTTTACTTGTAGATCAATGCTATTGAGTTGAAAATTATACCTAACATGAAAAATTATCTTCAAGTGTCACAAATTTAACTATTAATCTTCCAATATTAACTTATAACGTGTTTCCAAATACTTTCAATATATTCAAAACAATCGAACAGCCGAACTTCGAAAAACGAGCACTGATCTCACAACTTCAAGTTTATTCACTTCTCCACACAAACGCGAGCATAATGCTTTTCTCAGGCCTTTGAGTTGGTGAGTGCGGTTTTGATCTCCAAACCAAGCACACGAACGCACCTTGATTACAAAAAAATAGCAAAGAAATAGATCCAAGAAACGTCACTCTTGCAAGAGGAAACATGCCATCGTTGGACGAGAAAAAGAAGAAAAACTTGGTGAGCAATATTTTTGATACGAAACTTCCAACACAAATCGATCAGGAATGCACTGTTTTTTCACGCAAGCAAGCAAATCACTATTAGAAAACGTGCCGACCACTTTCGCCTCTCTCATAAAATAGTTATCTATTTAAATACAGTGGAAAAACTAATTAATGCGATATTACTACAATGGAACTGACTCTCAGCGTCGGGTCTTAACAAACCAGGTATCCAAAAAGCATTAGCATATGCAGTAAATCAACCTTAAATATGCATTTCAGATACTAGAAGCATTATATCAGCATTTTGAATGGATTCCAGATGCTATTTAAATGCTTGTAGCCTGTAATAAGCATTTTGAATGCAACATAGTATTAATGAAGCATTATCATAGCATTGCAGTAAAGCAACTGTATATTGAGCCAAACGCGGCATTTATGTTGCATTAAAGACGACTTAATTGCTTGATGCCGTTGAGACACTTCGAAACTGCTTATTGGTTACCTGGGAAGAATCCCTATTAAGCCTTTGCGGCACGTCAAGGTGGTTTAGCTTAGGCTTTTCATATTCTTCTTTTAGCTAAACAAAAAATCACTCTGTCACGAGAGCCGCCACCGCATTTGGGTTTCTGTTTTCAGCATCCGTAGAGTTAAAACCTATTTTTATCTATCAGATACTAAAAATGCTGGGTGATTCGTATGTGGCCAGCGGAATTCCATTGCTATCTCACAATGCGTTGCCCCGCAAGTGCGAAAGAAATCGTCATAATTGATCAATTCTGATCTCAGAATTTAAATTTCACGGAAACTAAGGTTTAGTTTCCGGCTGAAAGGACTAATTGTTCGAGCATGAACATTACCGGCCACCAAAGGACTTCCTTTGCTGTAAAAAATGCACTTGAAGCTCGGTACACTGAAACAATAATCACAACAAGCCACTACTTCCACAAAGTAATTGCCAAAGCTCTTCAATGGTAGGTTATTTTTGAAGTCTTCACTTAGGCTTGACTGATGAACTTTGGAAAGGGTGCTAAAGTAAAAGGTACTGGGAACAAACAAACTCGACACCACAAACTGACAAAGTTCATTTTCATCGGGGGACTTGTATTTATTCGACCCGAAATAGCACAGAACGAGAAGGACCACAATAGTAAAGCCATTTGGTTTGTTTTTTGGTACTGGAATATCGTTTTCAATATGGGAATAGATACGGTGTCCCCATTAGCTCAGTCAGTAAAGGCGCAGCTACCAAGCAATACTATGCTGGAAGTGGCTGGGTTTGATTCCTCGTCTGGACTAATAATTGTTCGTTGAAGAAAATTTCTCCACTCCCTGGGCAAAGGGTATGATTGTACTTGCCACACAATCATACTAAGCTCTCAATTAATAACTGTGAAAGTGAATTTAGAACATTAAATTGAGAGCTAGCAAAAAGCGTGAAATTATGGAAGCAATAAGCTTGAAGTGCTTATAAAAAAAGTATACGGGGCCTCAAGCAGCACAAAGCTAGCATAATTGGTTTCAGCAACTTGATTGTGACTTAGTTGAGTCACATTGAAGTTATATCAATTGATTTACAACAAGGGTACTGCTAGGGGTTGGGTGTGTGAACAATGAAGTGATCATTAAACGATCGGTGATGCGTGGATGCACAATTTTCATCGATTCGATGATAATTGGATAGGGTGTTGTGTGATTGTTACAATAAAAGCTCACGTTTAATCTACAACAGAGGGATTAATTCGGGTTTTTTATTGCATCAATTTATCATTTCTTTTCAAGGTTTCAAGCTATTTCTACAAATGTAAATGATTTTGTTTTGTAGCCATACATAGATTGAAAAAAAATCTTACCCGATCCTATTGTATTGTTTCATGATGATTACCTGAAAAAAAGAGAGAAGACTTTTGTTAAAAATAATTGATCACTTCACAAGTCGAAGCATATTAACAGTTTTTTTTTCGTTGCTGAGATTATAAATTTCACAACAGATCTTCTGCTTTAAAATCAAAGGTTATTTTACGAAAAACGGTCGGAAAATGTGTTGCTTTGCTAGTTTGTAGGAGACTTTGTAATTTAATATATTTTTAAATCTAAGGACAATTCTTTTGTAGTCCCTACATTCCGCTCGATGAAGAGAGTTAAAGGGTGTCCCACATCAAATTGCATCACGAAAAAAACGCCGTTGAAAATTACCTAGTTCACCAATCCTTTTTAAACTTTCAGGCAATAAAACAAAACCCAACAATACGCATTTGGCATATTTATTTTATTCAACTCCAATACCATAATCGAACGCTCGCACCTTACGCTTAACTCAACGTAATAGGTTTTGGCTGCAGCTTCTTCTGTACGCAAACCCACTTTTTCTTCAAGTCTTTTTCAGATTTGACCTCCTTTGGATGCTTCCGTAGTGCCTGCTGCATAAGAGCCCAGTATTTTTCGATAGGCCTAAGTTCCGGTGCGATGGGGGTCCTGGGTACGAGAGTGTCCCCGTTGGCTTCGTACCACTCTAAGACAGCATTTGAATAGTTGCACAAAGCTAGATCCGGTCAGAAGATCGTAAGGCCTTCGTGTTGTTTCAACAGAAAAAGCAGACGCTTCTGTAGACACTTCTTGAGGTAGATCCACAGAGAACAGACATTCAGGCTCGAATATTTTTTTCCCAATTTACTGTGTAAATTTTAAAAGGCAAATCGTTGGAAAACCAGCGCCGCCTAGTCTAGGTTTCACCAATCTAAAATTGACAGATTATCAAATCACATGGCAAGCAGTTGGCGCCATCAACATACGAATCACCAAAACTAACGGAAAAAAGCTGTAATTTTGAAATGGCAGTTATAGAAATTTACACACGGAGGGCACTATAGCTTGGATGTCTTTTTCTACGTGGTAGATCTTCCTGTTTATAGTCCCAGTAGTCACGAACGGCGCACTCAGTTTGTCAAATGAGCAGATCGCATGTCAAATCATGTATTTCTTGGCTAACTTTGAATTTTTCAGCTTCCTTACTTCCTCCGGAACCCTAAACTTGTGCTGAGCGGTGAAAATCAGTAGCTCCGGAAGCTGCCGGAAGTCCGCCTTGACGTAATTCTCATCATCTATGATGAGATAATGAGGCTTCGTCAGCATTTGGGTGTACAGTTTTCGGGCCCGTGACTTTCCTACCGTATTTTGCTATTTGTCACGAT
This sequence comes from Aedes japonicus, assembly GCA_034211315.2. Lineage (NCBI taxonomy): Eukaryota > Metazoa > Arthropoda > Insecta > Diptera > Culicidae > Aedes > Aedes japonicus. The sequence goes on along the minus strand of JASCZW010008821.1, from coordinate 9,110 downwards.
TTAGAGCCTTCTGAACTTTGTACGTATGCGCCGTCACTCCCGGTTCTTGGCTCTCTGAACGAAAGCTTGCACAGATTCAAGTTTTTGGCCACATCTTAGACCAAAGCATTGGGATTCCGCTTAAACACTTTCACGGCAAGCTTGTGATCCTGATCACTAATAGAACATCCATTTTGACCGCATTTCTCCTTCCGTTCGGTGCTTAGAGTTTTGTAGTTACGGTTAATCACAGGACTCGCCGTTGGCGAGTTCGAGTTGTTTTCCGATGTCCCAATGAGAGAGTTGAGGATTTTCTAGGTGCTTGCAGAGAAATCAACTTCCGGATGACGCCATATTTTTTTCAATTTTTGAAAAACTGACAGCGATAAAATTACAACAAAAACACTATAAACTACCTTTACCCAAATTTTCAAGAGAAAATACCCAATGGGTAAATTTCTACATCGATTTTTGCGTAATGCAATTTGATGTTGGACACCCTTTTATCCCAAAACGGATATTACCTCCTCCAATGTTACCTGCTAGAAATGGATCTTTTCTTGAAGACCAACTCTCCCAAAGTCGACATTTGTCTAGACAATTTCGGCCATAGTAGACTGATGCCAAATACATCACTTCACATACCGGTGAAATATCCTGTTTGTAAGCATTGTGCTGCTTGGGCAGTTATGTTATATGTGTGCACACTTAAGGACTGCATCATTAATTCTGGGTATACCTTTGAGATTCTGTATGAAAAAGCCTATGACTTATTTTGACAACTGTTTAGTGTCAATGTGTTGCTTGCTTTGTAAACAAACAAAAACCTTCATTTAAAGTTGATTTCTTACTTCGAGCGGAACAATGCAAGGTCTTACGGAAGAAAAGCCAAAATCGATTGTGACCAAGTACTGCACTGAAAAGGAATTGTCGCTGAGAAAATTAGCAAAAGACGAAGGTGCTAGTGTCTGTGCGTTCCGATATGTGATCAACCGGTTTTTTATGCATAATACATTGAAGGACTTACGTAGTAGAAAAACAGGTGCGTCTTACCCAAATTTGGACAAACAAATTTGCAATGTTTTGAAGGAAAAAAGGTGGTATCCATCTGAGTATTGTGCAAAAACGGTGGAACGACGATTGGAATGGTCCAACGCGTAGAGGAGCGAAATTCCCTGAAGACGAACCGAAAACAAAAATGTCCAAAACGCAGTCAAATTCAGGTGGATTTCGTGAAAACTCGGGTTCCGAAGCTGTACGACGACGTTTTGAGCAGGGTTGTCACATTATTATTCGTTTCCATCTGTAATTTTTGCCAAAAAAAAAAAACTTTTTTATCTGTGTTTTACTTCAGAAAATCTAAGCAAAAATCTTTGCTTCAAACTTCTTGTTGTAAAAGTAGAATGGAAACTGCTAGTTGCCTGAACACTAATGCTATTCGTTTTTTATAAATGCAAATAAAATGAATGCAAAATCAAAACACATTTATTTTGATTCGCCGATACCAAACGGTTTTTTTTTTCAGTAGGGCTTAAGTGCAATTATCGGTTTCCCTACATCACACTTCAGCAAAACGGATATTCTTTCCATAGGAAAACTTATCAGTTTACATGGGATTCATGTTCTCGGGGAAAATCGATCATTTTACTTAAGCCCTTGGGACAGGTCAGTATTGACATGATAATGAATCATGAGGTGTGAATTTTGATAAGTGGAAAACATCGGAACTAAATTAACAATCAATCATTGTTATGATGTATGTACATAAATTTGTTGATTTGAGATTTTAAGTGTGATGTTAATGTTAGTTGATCAACTTCCCCTTTTTCTTTCATGTAAAACTTTCATCCGAATTATATTTTGATTCCGGATTTTGGTATTATTCCAAATGGGTAGCGAGAAAACTCGCTCCAACTCTGCTTAAGAATGCAAAGTTAGTAAAAAAATCGCAAGGAACTTTCTAAGTAAGCGGAAAACCGGCTTCACATTTGCTCGTTTGGAAGACATCAGTTCTCTCCAACATGTTTCCAAGTCATCCGATTCTTCCACTTCACGAAATTCGTTTTCGATTGCCTATTCCGCACCGCTTTCAAAGGTGTTCGGATATTGTCTTTTAATCAATTTCTTCTAGTACTTCTTCAAAGTGTGCAGCTTCTTGGTGTCAACAAAATTGATGCAGAAGCCAGAACTAAGAAAATTATTGTAACTAATTATTCTAAGTATTCAGGATCAAGAAAATTATTCTTACTTCCCAAAACTTTTCTGTGTGAATGCATAAAAATTAAAGATATTTTGATATATTTGTACAAATCCCTACAGGAAATACTGCCAAAATTTGAGGCGCAATCTCTTGAGAAACTTTGGAACAAACACTTCCTCAAAAGAATACTTGAGGAAATTATTTAAGAAATTTCTGAAGAACTGCAAGAATCCTTGCGGACAAAATTTAAAAAATAATTCTACAAAAACCCCTTGAGGATTTTTTTAAGTTAAGAATTTACTACGTAAGATCATCGAAAAAAAACTTGATGGATTTCTCCAACATATCAGGGTTGTTTCGAAGACTTTCCTTAGGAATTACGTTTCAGTTTTTGTGTCGTTCTTTCAGGTGTACTTTAGAAATTATTTTAGGATTACCAAAAATCACAAGTTCAAGGATGCCTTCAAAAAATACATTACAATCAAGTTTTGAAAAACTGCCGATTAAATGCCAGAAGACACTCCTGGAAGAATTGCTGTAGGAACGCCTACAAACTCCTGAAGAATATCTATAGAGATTCCAGAAGCAATATCTCAAGGAAAAATTTCTTAAAAAAAATTATGGAGGAATCATTTGGGAGCACTCACACAAACTGACTGTCATCTGTCATGGGCCTTAGACAACAAATTAAAAGTAGAATTGTTAAAAATTTAATGCTGAAATGTACACATTTTTAAATTTGAGAATTTTGAATGGTCAAGCAATTTCCAAAAATCTTAAAAATCATGGTTTATCTCAAAAATCTGTAATTTTTAAAATACAGATATCTGTATGAAAAAAAGTTAAAACATTCTGTGTCAATCTAGATACATACAGGTTTTGAGGAAAAATGACGTGTGCATTATCATGGATGATGAGATGTACGTCAAATTGGACTACGGGGCACTTTCACGGACACAGTTTTACAACGTTTATCGTGGAAAGGATGCCCCGAATGCGGAAAAATCGATTTTTTGAGAAAAGTTTGAAAAAAAGCTGTTGTTTTGGCAAGCAATTTACCAGTCGACACCTTTTTTCACAACGGCAAATATAAACGCTGAAATGTACCGGAAGGAATGCCTGCAGAAACGAATTCGGCCACTCATCTAAAAGCACAAGGGTTCGACACTGTTTTGATCTAATTTGGCATCCTGCCACTATGCGCGTGCCACCTTGGACTGGTATGAAAAGAACAATGTCCAATTTGTGGAAAAGGCGATGAATCCTCCAAATTGTCCGCAAGTAAGTTCCATTGAGAAATTTTGGGCTTTGATGAAAGGAAAGCTGTTGAAGAAGGCTAGACTGCCCTGGGATGCATAGTTGACGTAACCACCATTGGTATGATTGTTGAGCAAACGCGTTTTTCCGGGTTTAAGCTGAAATGCAATGTATACCAACAATTATGGACAAATGTTCTGTCCATTTCATGCAGTTTTACTAATAAGAGTGGGCCAGCAAGATAATTAGAATACTTTCATTTTTTTATCATCTTTAAAACGCATACGCCAACTTATGCGAATAAACAGGCATATTACTGAAAGTTTATTCTCATAGTTTGGCGTAAAAACCAGGCTGCTCTGTTCTGAATAATATGTCGAACACTAGGCTCTCGCCAATTGACTTCACGAATACTAAAGAAAAGTTTCACCCAGCAAAGCTCCCATTTGATTTTGACGATATCTACCATCGGACTTATCAGTCCAGAAAATGTTCGACTCTTTCAAAGAGCGTCAGTTAAAAAAAAAGCAAGAATGTTGCAGTTACAGTTTCTACTGCAAGGTGTTGAGAGACCTGAACATAAAATTTACACAACTGGGGCATGAAAAGTGCGAATGTTCTCAAGCCCATCTTGTTCACGAAAAGCAGACAGGGCACTCTGCTAAAGCTGATTATACTGAGGGAGTATCAACAACGAGCGAAGTTCAATGCGAGTTGTGTTTGAGTTGGAAGGATCACGTATCACGAGCGACTGCTGGGCGAGATGAATATTATAGCGATCGGTCAAATGCGAAAATCAACAAGTCGGTTTTCTCTGTTGATCTTCAAAAAGTAACATTTTATGCATATCAGTCGTTGTGAAATACTTATATCTCATTTTATGACTGCAGCTTCCTAGAATGGAATCATTCAAAAAGTAATTTTCACCTAGCACTTCCACATTTGTTCACTGAGAGCTTTCTATGCTAAAGTTGCCATTTATGCATTCATATCATTGTGTGGCCGGTACAACGATACTCTATGTCCAGGGAAGTCGAGAAAATTTCCTACCTGTAAATGTTCATGGACCGTACCGGGAATTGAATCAAGGCACCTTCAGAATGAATGGTCTTGCTTTGTAATCCTACACGCATATCCGCAGAGCTTTTGAAGACCATACGGAAGGCTGAGGTGGTGTTATGGCGGCCTTTTAATTACTCGGAATGCTGTGAGCTTTCGAAACTTGTACAATAAATGATGACGTCAATTTCAACACCCATTTACTAGTTCCTTTTGCAATTTTACTACCTGTGGTTTTGATTATATATCAGAATTTCAGGCTCATCCCTTTTCATTCTCGCCAAGGAAAAAAATCCATCAAATCTATCCCATTTTCTACTCCAGATGTCTATAAAGGCAGTATGATGGATACAGTATTACTGATCATAAGGAACTGGCCAGGTGTTTTCCAGAGGTCGATAGATGGCAAGTATGTGTCCCTGGTGCATTCAACATCACTTACAGCCACCCGTGATGTTATATGTGGAGAGACGTCATTCATGCGACCAAATGGTGCTTACGCCAAACCGTTCTTTTCAATCTATCTCACAATTTTTCGAAGAAACTTTTTTTGATTTTACTTGGAGGCGACGTATTATAGGGTAAAGAATGCAAAAAACAAAAAAGTGAATTTTGGTCGTCTTGGCGCTTACGTCAACTATGCATCCCAGGGCAGTAGAGGAGCAGATGACATCATCAAAATCAAAAAGGACTAGGTAAACTGGGTAAGCAAAGCCATCGACGGAACGATTGGGCAAAATCTCATAAGAAACATTAAGAAGAAGGGGCGAGAGCTGGATAGATCTAAGAAAATATAAATAAATACTGACGTAATGGGCTTTTTTGATTGTCAATAAACAATGTAAATGAATTTAAGTTGTACAATAAAGTAAAAACATACTTATAAATACCAGCAATTTTTAGATGTACTCGTAATTAACGATACACGCCCTTAATTCCAAATCAGAAACATTTAAGTTGATTTCAACTGAATGAAATCCATTATTCAACATAACCAGTGCTGGTTGCTAATAATATCCGCACACGCATTCACAAGAAACCCAAACCAAGTCGTCTCAGTCCAATAAAATTTTAAATCTTCCTCCAAACGCCCTCTAGCAACGCCTTATTACCCCAATCTTAAAGGCTCCATCGAAGATGAAACCCTTCAAAAAATATATGTTTGGCTTCAAAAAACCTACTCAGATTATTACCCGTCCACTCTTCTACCGCACCCGCGCCAATTCCTTTCACCAGCCATTGCGGTGTGAAACGCAACTAGGCGAATATTAGAAATTCCGTTCGATGACGATGATGGAGCATCTGCCCGTCGATAAATCTTTCACATCTGACTTGTGTCGAGCGAAAAATATGTTTCCAGCCCCGGAGCGGTGTCAAAAAAGCCAACCGAAGCCGAAACATCGTTCGGCGGAATCGAAATCCATCCTCGCCATCCCGGCCTCAGTCGAGCCGTGACCTTTAAGATCCGCAGCCGGCCCACTCCTTCGCCTTGCTCGCTCGCTCGCTCGGGCATGAATATTTATGTCTGTATTTGAGAAAATATTTTCTCTCCTCTGATTAAATTAGATTCGTTATGCCGAGCGTGAAAGGAATTGTGTTAGGTATTCCCGTGGGAGAGGTCCTGAGAGTAGATACCGGGAATTGAGTGGCTTGTGAGGTACCAGGCACAGAATACAGAGAGTTGATCATCACGCGATTGAAAGGTTCCGGTCGAAGATGGGATGGGATGGGTGGGTGAAGGAACTGGTGTTGATGGTGGTGACGGTTGAACAACAATCAAATATTCATCGATGCTGCCGCCGGCCAGAGAGTGGCTTTCGATTCTGACACCGAACGGCCGGATGAGCAGACGTCTTCATGGTGGCTTGAGGATAGTCACACTTTGTGTTCATACGGCATTATATTGTCATCATCAATCGATAAACAGTACTGAATATGGAACACTTAGGAGACAAATTTGATAATTAAAGTTTCAGCTCTACATATCCAAATCGGAACCAACTCTAAATCAATTAGCTTTATCTCACGAACTACTGAAACCGAACACTGGTTAATATATTCTCAACATATTCTCTAATTTCTCAGACCAGAAAACAAATAAATCGTTAAACAGTTGCTCTTCCAAACGCAAACGTTCCACTCATTAGTTCATTCTCGCATTCACCCACGTCCCAATGGGTTCAGTTTAAAGGCCTCCCACTTCCATCGCTGTAAAATCCCAACGTCTGACTGAAACCACAGTTGGCAGCAGTCTCACCAATTTTCCGCTACAGTTTTCCACCCGGCTTCCGTTATTAAATTTATTCCGATCACTCTAAAACAATATTTTCCCACCCCATCTCCCGGCTCACATCCCTAATGAAGCCAATTTTCCGCCAAACCGGGGGCTCGTACACCCGTCGCTGTCGTGCTTAATACCGAAATCCACCCCCACCGACTGGAGACTATTTTGCTTGTGGTAATGATAAGAGAAACACAATGGCATCTCGAAGGATAAGCCGGCTGCCATCGTAGGTACCTTCATTTTGATCCCAACTCATGATTCCACAATCCCGTTTCCTATTTGATTGCGTGCCTGGCAAGGGAAAGTTGCTGCTGCTTGCCACTGCCAATAATGCGGAATGCCTGTCTATTGGCGATAGTTTCCCACCCCCTCCCTAGTCGTAGAGGAGCCACCTTTTTGCTGGGCATAGGGAAAATAGAGTCATCCCCGTACCGGTCGGAATCGGTTTGAAGTGAAAGACACAGGTGTTTCAATTCTTAGAATCGACTTGGGTTGGGCTCGGCTGGCTGGTCGAGTTCGGGGACGAAGAGGGTCTTCTATGAGGGGTTTCGATGCAGGGGGCGGAGTTGTCGATGGCTTTAATATCAATTCGTAGTTTGGGTTGTTTCGGAAAAGGGTTTGTGACCAAATCTTCTTGTAATCCAAATTGAAAGGATGGAATCGTTAGAAAAGGGACGTCATCATCGTTGTCACTGCCGGAAAGAAGTGTAATTTAAATAACGAGAATGGCTTTATCTCGGAGGACCGGATGTAAACTATGTAGCTGGGAATCTAGATTATTGTAGGGTAAAACAGAGTGTATGGGAACAACATAGTTTTTGGCCTATAATTATGTGCTCTTGAAATTGATAATTCTCAAAAACATTCCTGCACGGATGCGTCGGATTTATTAATTAGTGACCCAGCATCAGACATGTTATTGGCTCCAACAGCAAGCTTACTGTGGGTTTTAATCGGTTTGAAATAGCTCTCAAGCGTTTATTTGCATCTTATTTCATTTTCAATGAAGTAATTTAGACATATACTCTTTAAAAAACAACTGAAGAGAGTAAACAAGGATGGGAAAACCCATTTGACAATAAGTCAACCTAGTTCGATTTCAAATCAAGCTGGATTGGATTTGGATTGGATTTGGATTGGATTTGGATTGGATTTGGATTGGATTTGGATTGGATTTGGATTGGATTTGGATTGGTTGGATTGGATTTGGATTGGATTTGGATTGGTTTGGATTGGATTTGGATTGGATTTGGATTGGTTGGATTGGTTGGATTGGATTTGGATTGGATTTGGATTGGTTGGATTGGATTTGGATTGGATTTGGATTGGTTGGATTGGATTTGGATTGGATTGGATTGGATTGGTTGGATTGGATTTGGATTGGATTTGGATTGGATTTGGATTGGATTTGGATTGGATTTGGATTGGATTTGGATTGGATTTGATTGATTTGGATTGATTGGATTGGCGATTGGTTGGATTGGATTTGGATTGGATTTGGATTGGTTGGATTGGTTGGATTGGATTTGGATTGGATTTGGATTGGATTTGGATTGGATTTGGATTGGTTGGATTGGATTTGGATTGGATTTGGATTGGATTTGGATTGGATTTGGATTGGATTTGGATTGGATTTGGATTGGATTTGGATTGGATTTGGATTGGATTTGGATTGGATTTGGATTGGTTGGATTGGATTTGGATTGGTTGGATTGAATTTGGATTGGTTGGGTTGGAATTGGATTAGTGATCATATTCGGTTCCGTGTCCAGTGAAAGCGTGGTGCCTTTAATCCAGTTGGTCTGGTATCAAATCCAGTCGGCGCCGTTGGAAAAAGCAAAGTCTCTGGAACTTTTGAGAAGTCTTTGAACTTAAAAAATTCCACGCTTCAAAGAATTTCACATAACTTTGGAGAAGTTCTCAAAACTACAGATTAGTCTACATAACCGGAAGCCATTGGATAAGATTTAGCGATAATTCTTCAGATAAGTCTTGGAGTCTTAGAAAAGTCCTTGCAACTTAAAAAGACATCAGAACTTCAGAGAGTCTGGACACGAAACTTTAGGGAAGCCCTCAGAGTCCACAGATCTTCTATGAATTCATTGAAATAGATTGAGCGTTAACTTCAAATAAATTAAGGGAGCTCAAAGAACTTTAGAAAAGACGTCAGAACTTCAGAGTAGTCTGGCGGAACATCAAATAAGTTCACGGATGTTCAGAGTAAAACACAAAACTTTAGCGAAGTCCTCTGAACTTCAGATATGTTCATGTAACTCCAAAGGTTTCTGGAACTTGAAAAAGTTCATGGAAATTCAGATAAATCTTCGGAAC
>JASCZW010008820.1:0-47270 GCA_034211315.2 Aedes japonicus | reverse complement strand
AAGGCAATTTTGAACATCTAGATCTACAAACGTTTTATGGGTATAATCGAAGCCAGTGTGTGCAAGTGTGTGCAAGCAACTGGTACACAGAGAAGAATTTGATAGTAAATTCTACCATTATTGGGGGTTAGGATGACTATTGCAGCATGATGATTTTGAACCGACTATGATCATGGTTAAAAATACCATTAAAAATAGTGGATCCAACATGTGCCACAATGTCGGAATAGTCCTTGTTACCATGATCATAGTCAAGAATGCCATGAAAGTGGTGAATTGGTCTATTTTCATGGTTATTGTAACTTCATTACATGCAATAGTCACCTTGACCATGATTTAATTGTCGGTATGACGATAGAATTTTTCTCAGAGTGGCACACCAGATTTCTCGAAAAGTTCATCGTTGTGCCGCTTAGTGCCTCGACCAGGGGCTCTGCGTCGTTGTCAACCACATATACTAGGTGAGGTGAAAAGTAATCTCCTTGACCACCAAAATGCAATGCTAGTCCGTTAACATTAAGGCATACACGCCCAATTTCAGTGCGATACTGCCCTTAGTTTTGTTATGACCGCAGATTCTTGTTGACGTGTTTGGCATCATGTTGAACGATTTTCAATCTTCATAAAACATTCAGATTACACCAGTAAATATTGGTTTCGAGAGTTTCGTGGTGTCCGCAACGCCACTTCCGACCAATTCCGCAACGGCAGGCCCTCCGAGCCGGTTACAGAGGACAATATAAAAAAAAAATCATAAAATGGTGTTGGTTGACCGCAAGTTAAGGTGCGTGAACTAGCAGATGCCACAATGATTATTACTAAACGCACCCGCCATATTTTGGGCGAGATTTTGCACGCCACGCATGCTCACTCCTGACAAAAACACGAACGCGAGAGCACTTCGAAACAGTGTTAAGCCTTGCTGGTGCGGAATCGCAAGGTTTTTTGGCGTTGATTGGTAACTGTGATGTGATGTGTGTGATGTGTAATAAGAACCCACCATCAGTGCAAGGATTACCTATGACTGCAGGACTATTCTCAGCAGGTTGTTCTGAGAGAATAGCCTACGTGATGGCTTCTTATAGCAGGGTCAGCCGATCTCAGTGAGGACGTTCGGACGACTACGGCCAGAAGGCCGCGTGTCTTCGCATGACATGGGACTGGCGACTCCACGAACCCTTGTCCAGTCAACAAATCCTTCGACTGCCTTAGGCTACCCCCAGGGAATCCCGTTATATAGTTGTTAAAGGAACAGTAGACATTTTACCATAAATGATTTATAAAAAGTTAAGACAAAATGAAAATTTCACGGCTATACTGAACTTTAGATTCAATTAACACATTTATTTTTTGTTTTTATTTGCACTAGTAAATGTACTGGGATATTACAAATTTCTACTGTTCCTTATAAAATAGTTGTGGGCAATAAAATGAGGAAAAATCTCACAAAATAAAGAATACTTACATTTTTCGTGATAGGGTAAGACTTCAGCATGCTATCTTACCGCGCTGGCTACATTGCGTTGGTGGGACTGCCTCCTAAGGTATAGCTGACGAGATACAACGTTTCTTACTCAGCCGCTGTTTGAGCCGCACCTCCTTGGTGGACAGACGCTCGGCACGCACCTCCTCAATCTAGCTGACGTCAGAAGGACAACAGTGCCCAGGCTGCACTACCAGCTAAGTACGCAACCCTTAGCAGGCGGTCTTTGTCATCTGTTGACCCGTGGAAGCATGAGGTAGGAACTTGTGAGGACCAGAGCTATGTTGCGGGGACGCACGCTCCATCACAGTTGTCGACTCACCATTTTGCAGCCCTTTTTTGGCGTTGATTGGTACTGTTGATAAAACCTGGATCTGAATACAATGGACTGAAGCCGGCTCAATAGGTTGGAAAGATTCTGGCGTCGGTTGTCTGGGATTGTCATGGTATACTCTTCGTGGACTACCTCAAAAATAATAAAACCATCAACAGCGAGTATTACGGCCTAACATAAAGAAAAAAAAACTAATTTTGTTCTTGTAAGACATCGCGCCGGCGCCCAAGAGATGTTTTCAATTCGATGTCAAGACACATAAACGTGCGCCAACACTTTCAGAATTAAAAAAAAACTATGTATTTCACACTGACGATGTTTTACTGATTTAAAAAGGATTATTTTGTATGGATAGTCCATTTCTTGTACGGTTATGTTACTTTTTTAATTTTTTTTTTAATGAAGATTTTATTTTGACGAAGTTCTTTACAAACGGATTATAATGAGTTGGCTGTAGTAGTGGGTTATCTGGCTGATTGTCGGGGAATTCCTTGCCTTGTTGTGGTTGAACATAAAAGTTTGACTAGGGCCGGTCCAGGATTTTTTCGGTTTGGAAATTTTCTTGATTTCCCTGGTTGGGAATATTCTTGGTCAGCGCAAAACTAAGCTGGCGGCTCCATAAGTGTTGGAACTGCATTGGCTCTGTAGCGGGTAGGATCGGATATTGGCTTGTCTTAGGATAATGTGCTTAAACGGGATTCTGTGATTTGAATTGTAATAGGATTTCCTGATCGCTGGGAATACTTGCGAACATTTATGGTTGACATCAATAGCTTTTCACAATTATATCGCTGTAAAGCAAATGAACAGTTTGTGAAGAAGTTTACATCTGTAGATGCAGTCAGTTCGTTTTTGTATAACTGGTTGAATTGCTTTAAATAAATTATCTAATAGATAAATCGTCTAGCTCAAACCTTTGTAGGGGTAAGTGGCGGGACTATCATCATCATCACAACCACGGCTAAAATCAAGGACTAACGGCTCCGGAACATCCGGAAAGGACTAATCATTTAAATCTGATTCAAATAGTTTGTACAAAATATCACAGTATTTATCAGTTTCTTCTTCAAAGCCTGTATGAGGTTGTTACAAACCATTGAACGTAATTGCTTCACTGCTTTCGCCATGGCTGCCGTAAACGAACTGATAGAGTCATAGATTTTTTCTGTATATAGCCTCCTTATATTTACCGACGATTCACTGGTCCTCCACCATAGAACATACCCACAAATGACGGCAAAACTTTAGAACATGTCTTCTACGTCTGATTTAAAATGGACAAAATGTGATCTTGCCTAATATTCTGTTTACATTTATGCTTGTTCTGGGAGCTATTACAGCCCAACAAATTACCATTGGTTTCATTTTCTCCTGGAAGCAACTCACTGCTAATGGTTTTTCGAACTGTCTAACAAAGTAATTGGTGATAAAAAGATAAGAAAATCAACGATAATGACGAAACTGACCAATTACATACAGTTTGAAACATAAGGAGTGTATCGAATATAAGCTATCCACATACATTTGCGTTGTACGCATGTATTTGTGATGGTTTTTTATGCTCGGAACACTGCATGCTGTGCGTTTGACTGTCAGCTTTCTTTTGTTTACTTGTTTGTGCGGTTCAAATTCTGCGTTTTCAAAATGTCGCGTATTGAAAAGGAAGTGAAAATTAAGGTTCTGGACACATGGCTAAGTGAGAAGGGTATTACTATGCGAAAATTGGCGAAGCGGTTTGGAATTCATCATGCGAGTGTTAAAACCATCATTAATAAGTTTGGGGAACACTATTCTTTGGATGAGCTACCAGGAAGAGGCAGAAAACCCGGTTCTTCCAACACGAAACTGGAGCAGAAAGTGGTATCTCTGATCATGAACAACAAATCAATATGTGATTTGGCCAAAAAAGCAGGAACGAGTGTCGGAATGATCCAGCGTATCAAGAGGCGAAACCACCTGAAGACCTACAAGAAGCAGAAAATCTCGAAACAAGCTGTAGAACAGAAGAAGCGAGCAGCAACAAGAGCCCGGAAATTGTATTCGCGTCTTTTGCAGCGTCCGGATGCATGCGTTTTGATGGACGATGAGACCTATGTAAAGGAGGACTCAAAAACCCTTCCAGGTCCACAATACTTGACTGCCGTCGTTGGGGAGGATGTGAGCGATGCGAACAGGTCGATTCAAGTGGAGAAATTCGGTCGAAATGTACTGGTATGGCAAGCAATATGTTCCTGTGGTTTGAAGTCAACCATTTTTTACACTACCGGAACTATAAATGCGGAAATCTATCGATCTGAGTGTCTCCAGAAGAGATTGTTGCCTTTATATAAGAAGCATAGTACACCTCCACTGTTTTGGCCGGATTAAGCGTCGGCTCACTATGCCAAAACCACTCTCAATTGGCTTGCGGAAAAGGGTATGGATTTCGTTGAGAAAAATATCAATCCACCAAATTGCCCTCAGCTTCGACCCATCGAACGTTACTGGGCAATCGTGAAGAGGGTCTTCAAGAAGACTGGTAAGGCAGCTGGGAACATGCAGGAGTTCAAAAAAATTTGGGCTCAAGCGTCCAAAAAATGCGATGCAACACTTGTCCGGAACTTGATGAAGAGCATTCGATCCAAAGTTCGAAAATTCGTGAAGGAATAACTTAAATTTCATCCGGTCTTCATTATGTTCAAGTTTAACCTCGTACAATAAAGGCTCAATTTTTTGTATGAATAAAATATCGGTTTTCAACATATTTTGAAAGAAAGTTTGTCGATAGCTTATTTTCGATACACTCCTTATTTAGATACCATTTCTTTACTGGTTAAGCTGAACAGATTACCTACACGATCTTCGATTGATCTAAATTTTCCGAAATTGAACCCATAAACATGCAGCCAAGATGTACAGAAAATAGTTACACGTTATAAACTAACAGGTCACATAAGTAAAATAGCAATGATTTAACATGAAAACCAATGTTGAGGACATATTTTTTTCTTGGTTCCCAACTAAGGCCTATTGTATGGAAAGCATAGTAAAACTGTTGTTATGGATAACATTAACAATACAAATGTCTGAGTTTCGGTTGAATGTATTTCATTTGCCTCATCTTAACGCAAACTAAAAAAACAAATTCTGAGTAGAGTGAATTATAATGTTTTGATTGCCGAATGCCGCTGAATCATATGTAAAAATCACAAGTGTTTCTTAGCAGTTTAAGTATAGTTTGATTTATGAAATTGTTTGTTGGGTAGAGCGAATACAGCTGGAAACGCGTTGAGTCAGAAAATCAGAAAAAAATCGTACGTAGACTACACTTAATAACAAATCCTTCGAAGGGGACGAAGTTGCATCCACAAATAGACCCAATTTGTTGCTTATAGACCTACATTGCATCCGTATCCCTTGAAAGTTTCTAAATTAATAAAATCAGTTGTGTAACTTTTCGTCATACATACTACCAGATGGCTTATTAAACATATCTCAGCAAGTGTATAGCTAGTTAAATATTGCTTTCAGCTTAAATACCTTATGATTTATAGTAAAAAATGTAATCGGTTGTTGAATTTTAGGCTGAGTTAAGGGACACATGGCTGAAATAAAAAAAATAAAACATTTTTTCAGGTTATTTTCACTCCACATTATTGTTGGTTCTATTGTAAAGGGTGTTTCGATCAAAATTTGCTCGACTTAAACTTCATCGTGCAAAATTTTGCACGTGCATGACGAAAATACAAACTACTCTCACGCCAAGTTGGCAGAAATTGTTGAATGTGGCTAAATCAACTGTTACCAACGTATTAAAAGTGTTCGGTGAAAGTTTGTCGACAGACAGGAATGCTGGATCAGGGGGAAATCGAAAGCCACAAAAGAGTTACCGCTGTTTCGAGCGGAACCATAACCTCTCCGTCCGAGATGTCGCAAAGAAGCTGGCACCGTCGACTTACAAGAAAGTGGTGACTCCAATTAGCGACGATAAACAAAACACGTCGGTCAAAGCACGATGGCGAAAGTTGTACACGACGATGCTGACGAAGTTTGATTGCGTGGCACAGGACGACGAAACTTACGTCAAGGCAAACGTTGAACAGCTTCCTGAACAGGAATTTTATACGGCAACCGGACGGGGAAATGTGGCAGATATTTTCAAGGACATTAAACTGTCAAACTTCGCGAAGAAATATCTGGTGTGTTAGAGCCATCTGTACCTGCTGCTTGAAGAGCAACGTTTACATTGCGACCGGAACCATCAACCAGGAAATTTATCTGAGCGAGTGCCTACAAATACGTCTACTGACTTTCCTGGAGCGACACAATTGTTCTGTTCTATTTTGGACGGATTTGGCATATTGCCATTACAGAAACAAGGCCATGGATTGGTATGCTGCCAACAACGTTCAGGTGGTGCCCAAAGACAAGAACCCTTCCAACAGGTCAAAGCCCCGCCCAATCGAACAATATTGGGCCATCGTCAAGCGGAACCTTAACAATACTCAAAAAGCTGTTGGGAGCGAGAAATAGTTAAAAAAAACTGGTGTTCTGCGGCGAATAAAGTGAACAAGGAAACTGTACAAAATCGTATGGCAGGTGTTAAACTAAAGACCCAGCAATTCGTATTCGGTAAAAAGGAAGCTAAACTGAATATTTCTCCTGTGATCTGTATTTTATTTTATTTTATTTATTGATTTCGTCAATCATCATTGTAGACTACATATACATTTACATTTATTCATTTATATTTACATTTATATAAAGTTAGTATCTATGAGGTATAACTTTTGCAGTCAATTTCTTATTGCCGCTATAGGCATAGTAAAATCGATTATTTCACAATATTCATTATATATGTTCATCATTCTGTTACTTGGTCTATTGCTAGCATAAATTGTTCTCTGAGGCCTTACATGAAATAGATTTCTGATTCTTAAAATGCGTGATGGTGCATAAAAGTTCAAACTTTCTCAAAGGTTTGCCGAATTTATACGCTGCGAGATAACATTATTAACAAAACAGATCATAGCAATTTCACGTCTTTTCTTCAGTGATTCAATATCAATTAACATGCAACGAGACTCATACGAGGGAATAGCAAATGAATTCCAGCCTAGTTTTCTAAGAGCAAATAACAAAAATTGTTTCTGTACAGATTCAAAACGACTAATGTATGTTTCTTGGAATGGAGCCCAAACAACAGAGCAATATTCGAGAATGGAACTTACGTACGTTACATAAAGTGTTTTGATAGTATATGGATCCTTAAAATGATAACTGAACCTTTTGATAAATCCTAACATATTATTAGCTTTGAGAATTGTTGCATTAAAATGATCTACAAAGGTCAGTTTAGAATCAAGAATCACTCCTAAGTCTCTAATTTTATTGCATCTTTCAATTAACTGATTTCCTAGATTATACGTGAAATCATGTTGAGTAAGTTTTCTTGAATATGATATGATGTTACACTTTTTTATATTAATATCAAGCAGACTTTTAGCACACCATTTGTAGAAGACATCAATTTCACTCTGAAAATGTTGCAAATCTAACTCACTACAGATTTCCATATACAGTTTCATATCATCAGCATAGATAATAACGGTAAGATGATTTAATACAAGATTAACATCATCAACAAAAAGAATAATAACATTATTCACTAAAACAAAAAGAATAATAAAAGAGGACCTAAATGAGATCCCTGGGGAACTCCTGAGGTGACATTAACTGATCTAGAAATTTTTTTTTTGAAACGTACCTCCTGTGTTCTATCTGTCAGATAAGATTCGATCCACTTTAATAGTGTCCTGGTTAAACCTACTCGCTTAAGTTTGAAAAGTAGCAATGGAATGTCAACTCTATCAAACGCTTTGCTGAAGTCAGTATATAAAGCTTCCACGAAATTTCCTCTATCCATTGCACCTAAAGAAAATTCTACAAATTCCAATAGATTAGTAGATGTTGATCTGCCCTTTGAAAAAACCATGTTGATTATTTGAAATCCGATTTTTTACCTGAAATGATTGCGATTCCTCTATAATTTTTAATGTCTGATCGTTTGCCAGATTTAAAGAAAGGTATTAAAAATGATTTTTTCCAGAATAGTGGAAAGTCTCCTGATTGAAGTGATAGATTAAAGAGCCAAAACAGGGGTTTAACAAAAGAAGTTGCTAGTTCTTTCAATAGTACTGGAGGTATCCCATCTTGACCAGGTCCTTTTCCAGCATCACGGCCTTTAAGTGCCATTAAAATTTCTTGAACAGTAATGTTTTCAACTGATACGTCATTTTGATGCTCAGCTAGATAGGAAAAATAGTTGAGGTCAAGAATATCGTTGGATTTCTTATAAATATTTTGGTAAAAGCGTACAAACTGATTACAAATGTCTCCGCTATCAGGACCATCAAACTCTTCAAACTGCATGCGGGAAGGAACGTTTTCATTGTTTCCTTCGTGAAGTTAAAGAAGGCCTTTGGATCGGATTTTATATTATTTTCTACTCTTGTATTGTACCTTTCGTATGCTGATGATATTTCTGCATCAAGTGCTCTACAAATATCTATGTATTTATCTAAATTTGGTAAACTTTTGATTTTTTAGTATGCTTTGTGAGCTTTTTGTTTTCTGTTTTTGAGATTTTTGATTTCACGTGTATACCATATCGGTTGCTTATAGTTTTGTTAGTATTCTCTTCTTTTTCTTTGGAACGTAATCGTCAATAATTGCATATAGATTGTTACAAAATATGTCAACGGCCTTGTTCATGTCTTTTTCATTTTTTAAAAGGTTCTGCCAATCTATATTTGTTAGTTTTTCTGTTAATTTCAGTATAGTTTATGTTTTTGAAATCGTAAACAAGTTCATAATCAGTATCTTCTGGAAGGTGCCTTTGAGAATCTGAGAATAATGAATATTCGATAGCAGTATGAAATTTTTCATTCTTCCATAGTGGATCTAAAGCTTCATCAATACTAAAATCTTCAGTTTAATTAGTAAAAACAAAATCTAAATAGCAGCCAAACATGATTAATTTGATGAAGTCCTAGGTGGCTGATTTTATCACAAATCAGTTGTAAAGTTTCATTTTGACCTTCATTTGGAAGCAGTAAAGATTCGTTATCCTTATCGTGAATAAAATCAACTGTTTTCTGGTTAAAATCTCCATAGATGTGAACCTTGGTTTGAGGCTCTAAAACTTGAAATCTAGATTCCGCGATGTTTAAAAATTTGTCATATGAAGCTTTTTTAGCCGTATGTGGAGGAAAGTAAACGGATACAAAAAGATGAAGTTCGTCATTTATCGTTACTTTAACCCACACGTCTTCAAATTCTTGATGTTTTTCACTAGGGATTATTTCGGCTTGAAGGTTTGCATTGACGGCAATAAGCACACCACCACCGGATTTTTTCTCTGATAATGTCAAGTCACGGTCACATCTGAATACATTAAATTTGCTACCTAAAAATTCCTCACTTTTGATTTCATCAGACCAACTTGTTTCAGTTCCTAATATGATATCGTATTGACAACCGTTAATTTTATTCCGAACTTCGTTAATTTTTTGTGCACTGCGCATACGATTAAAATTTTGACAATAAACTATTGTTTCAGTTAATTCTATTTTATTATACACACAAGACTCACTTGAAGAATGAGGAATTACCTCATGTGGATCAGCTTCCTCAAATAAACGCGTCAAATCTATGAAGTCTTCCTCTGAAGAGGGCGTCAGTTTCGGCAAAAACACGTATGTCTACTTGTACACGCCTCACACGATGTCGATGAGCTCGCATGGGCCATACAAGATAAGTTTTAAGGGACGCTCGTTGGATACGGATTTAAGGTTTCCCCTTTTGTAAATTGAATCTGCGGTACATAATTATCCGGTGGTTTGGAGAAACGATCTCTTGCTGATGCGAGAAGCTCTCGATCAGTCGGAAGGATATTTAAACTGTTCTGGTTTCTGAAGTTGAGATAGCTAGAGTTGTTGTAGTTGGCGTTGTTGGAATCATAAGCATTGATGGGTTTTTCCAACGTGTTGTATCGATTTATGTTGTTGGCGTTGAAGTGAACGTTGTTCACGCATGGATTATGTGGGCTAGAGTTGTAGTTGATTTTTGTTATTTTTTGTTGCTTTCTGCGTTTCGCCGCTTTGTCGGCAAGTTTTTGTTGCTTTAGGCGACGTAGTTTACGCTCATCATAGTCGGTCCAGTCTGCCCTCCATACCTTCCTGGTACCGAGTAGGCGCCACCCAGAGTTGTCGCTTAGTTCAGTTTCCAAGCTGGGGTACGAATCGTCCGGCGGAGGCAAAGGGACAATACTCCGTGATGATGATATGTTTGCCGATAAGGATTTTAGTTCGTCTATAATATCTAGCCCGAGCATAGAATTCGCATGCATATTGCAGCTAGCCGCTGTATCTAAAGACAATTGATTTAGTTGACTTATTTCATTGTTTATATTGCACAGGTCAGTTGATAATTCTGAAGTCAACGCTTTTATCGATGTATGCACATTTTCCTTCGTTGCTAACATCGACGTGTCAAATAACGAAGTAACGTGATTTTTAATGGCAACGACACTGCCAGATAGACTACTGCTTTTATTTATTAAGGCCAGATCATGTTTTATGCTTGTGAGTGATATTTCTAGGCCTTCAATTGCTTCCTGGACCATGCTCGGCTTTTCTTGATGTAGTGCAAATCGATGCCCTACCTCTGTATTAGCATTTAATTGCTTCTCAAGAAGTTTTTGCTGCTCGACGAGGGCATTGAATTCTAACTTTGCGTGTAAAAATTCTTGACAAGAGTAGCAGCACGGTAGTACGTATGAGTTTACGTCCACCACCTTCCTGTCCTTCCTCCGTAGTGAGCCCCGCTGGACAGTCACACCAATGCATGCCGGATGATATTTCCGCTGGCACCCTACACACGACCACATAACTGAATCGACGGAGGTGTCGATAGCACAAATTTCACAGTCCATGATATTTACGAAAGAAGAAAACAAACAAAGCTGAATCAGACAAAATTAAGTAAACAAATCGCGTGCGGCAAATTTATCGTATTTAGAGCTAATTAAAAAAGCGTCCGTACTGATCGACGACAAAAATTGAAATATTAACTGAACTTGAAAAAGAAAAAGAATTTGACTTATTAATAAAAACTTTGATCGACTCACACACATTACTGTTCGACCAAATTTTGATCGGAACACCCTTTATAAGGCTGTTCTCTTTTCATTTCTACCAGAATTTCATCTCAAAACATCCAGCAAGGACTAATTATTTTAATCTAATTAAAATAGTTTGTACAAAATATCACTGTATTTATCGATTTCTTCTTCGAATCCTATATGAGGTCCACTGATAAAGACTATATGCCATTTCATGAATTTGAAAAACCGAATCTTTGAGTTTAAACTAATTATGACGCCAAATGATGTCCAAAATCTATTGCAAACGTATCTGCAAGTTCCACTTTCCATATCCGCAAATCGTAAAAATCAGTATCTACCGCATATATTCAACAAATTTAACAACAGTCTGACTAGTACACAATAAATTTCATTAGTATTCAATTATCTGTAAATGTATGTTAAAATTGGTACATTTTGGAAAATTATCCAAATAATATATCATTATCCTCCGAAGACATCACCATTATCTTCAATATTATCATAAGTCAGCATTACTATTAATTTTAAATTTATAGTTAACCTGACGAATCTTTAGTCATTCCAATATTCTAGTTGCAAACTCATGGTTCTAAATAAATACGCACAAAAGTGTTTTTTTGTTTTGTTTTATTTACTGTTCTATTAACAATTTCACGTTATGGAAACTTAAATATTATAAAGAATTTTGCCAAGAGCGATACGTTGAATGAACTCGGGTAATGCAGCATAATCCACGATTTTACAAACTTAACAACTCCAACATTACAATGAACTTCCATAACGCCACTATTTAACATGATAGTTTACATAGCTGGCTCCTCAAATCACACCTCCAACTGCATAATTGAATTTTGTCAGTTTCCAGTCTCATATTTTGCCAGTTATTACCAAAGCATATGACTATGATTTCAACACAACAAAAATGATAATTTCCAAAAAAATATACCAAAAGCTACTGCTGATCGCTTCAAGGTTACCATAAATAACCACAATGCAATCAATTTTACTATTGCGCATCTGTAAC
Organism: Aedes japonicus; assembly: GCA_034211315.2. Taxonomy (NCBI): domain Eukaryota; kingdom Metazoa; phylum Arthropoda; class Insecta; order Diptera; family Culicidae; genus Aedes; species Aedes japonicus. Next base: position 35,263 of record JASCZW010008820.1, on the reverse strand, counting down.
ATCAACTTTCTCTTCACAAAACCATTATTCAACATAACTATCAAACTCGTCATCATAACTTGTAACATTTTCAAAACTTTTATGGAAATTTCAACAAATTCCCTAGGTTCAACACGGATCTGAACATGGCTTCTTATCTACACCATATTGAACAACATTCCTTTTCGAAATCTTCATTACTTATATTTTTAACGCCTAAAATCGTTTTAAGTTGACTTGAAATTTGTTTTTATCGCTGCGTTAATTTTTATCTCAAGCCATATTTTCAGATGCATGCACTCTGTTTGAATTTAAATACATACGTAATCATGGACGTAAGCCCGCTATCCAATAACGTCGCTTTAACCTGTCACGTTGAAAATCCGACGTGTTTAAGTGATTGCAAAGTACCTCAAGTTCCCAAAATCGACTGTAAATACCATGCTGAAACGTTACCGGGAAACACTATCGCTCGATCGCACAAAACAAAACTACCGTACAGGCGGAACATATTCCAGAAACTATGAGTGAATGTCCGTAGGGCAGTCCGGAACAATCCTGGGATCTCCTTGCGTTAGCTGGTGACAAAAGGTTCTCTGCGCCGTACAGTACAGTTAGACGAATCTGTCGGCGTGATGGTTTCCAGTCGTACCATGTCAGCAAGCACCCCACCAGGACCCTGAAAAAGAACCTGGTTGCCAAAAGGGCGTCTTCGTATTCTTGCGTGCTGATGTAGCCGATTTTTCGGGAGTTTTTGTTCATTCTCTGCGAGTTGTGAGGGAACCGACGTATTGAAGCCACCAGTTGAACAAGAGAAAACAGTGACGAACGTAGCGAGAATATCTCGTTAAGAGCAATGACTTGCAGTGGCAGGGCTGCGGATTTCCTTTCTTCAAGGGTGGCTGGCTCAATATGTTTAACGCTGACATCAGAGGTTACAGGCCAGAAGCTCTGACCTTGGTACAAACAAACGTGGCTGAAATCCTGCGCGATAGAACGTCAGCTGGATTCTTGATTCCTTCACCATCGCGATGATGCCGACGCAATCCAAAATTAAATTTGACGATGTTGGAATCAGTCCAGAAGTACGACGTAATTACTAGTAAGGTGGCTTGGCAGGCCTTTTCGAAAATATGGCTGAGGAGCAGAGCAGCTGAAAATTCGAGACGGGGAGTAGTCTGTTTACGTTTTTTCATCTTCAGCTCCTCGCAAAACTCGTAACTTAGCCATCATTAGCTGGAAACGCACAGAGCAATCCGCGTAAGTACAGCGAAGCTACAAACAAGCGCCGTATGCGTTATCCGAAGCGTCGCAGAATCCATGCCATTCGGATGAGACGCATTCCTGGGTATACTCAACCCATCGCGGAATTCCAATGGATTCCAGGGAGCAAAGATTCCGGCGATACTCCAACCAAAAATCCTGAAGTTTGGAAGCTGATCATCCCAGCTCATTTCCAGCTTCCACAGTGTCTAAATAAAGGTTTTTGCTTTGGCGACGTCTGACCCTATCAGACCCAGTGGATCGAAAAGCTTGAACGCGTCGGAAATCACAACTCGTTCGCTGCGTAAGCTGGAACATAGGTTCGTCGGCGTCTGTTCTCCACAAAATGAGCGGCAGTTGCTTTATCATCCGATACATTTTTGCTACATCGGCCACTATTCCAATCAGGTGCGGACGGAATCGAGCATGAATCGAAATGAGGTCGTCCTAAACCACAGGACCGACCATCAGCCCTTCGTTCAGCGAAAAACCAGACGACGTTTTGCAAGAAGCATCGAACACTACATGCAACTTTGTTGTTGTGCTATCCGGCTTCAAGACGGCGTGGTGAGGCAGAAAGTAGTGTACCGCACTAAGTATTGCCAACTCTTCCTCGCTTATTTGTTCCATGAGCCCCATTGACACGTACTCCTTCATGAACTCCCAATATAGCTTCTTCCACTGAGGGTTGTTGGATAGTCTTCTGTTCAGACTAAGAAATCGCCGCTCCTCCACAGCTCTGGAGTCTCTCAGATGACCAATATCGTGGTCCTTTCTAAGCAAATTCACGAAGAATTTATGTCACGGGCAGTGGTTTTCTTGAATAAATCTTTACATAAGGACTCTTCCACGCAATAGGTGCTCGCCAGAATCCAACACTCGAGATCCCAGTAACGAGTAAGCTGTTCTTGATGATCGGACATGGAAAACAGCGCGGTGGCTGTTGCTGCTACGGAAATCGAGTTACTGGGAACACGTCCGGAAACAACCCAACCGAAAACCGTGTTTTGGAACGTTGGACCATTTTCGCTAAGCCTGACCCTTTCTACCTGGTGAAGGTTGAGGTAATACTCGGCACCGATTATCATATTGATGTCCGACGTGTGGTAAAACTCAGGGTCAGCATACGCAATATCTAGCAGATTCCTCCGGCAAGTTTCGAACCCTTTGCATGGGAGTGGAATTGTCACCTTGGGCAAGACGTTAAACCGCATAACTTCGTTGAAACTCGATATGCTATCGAAACGTAGACAGATTGTTCCGTTAAAAGTTTTTTTCGACACCCTCCCGGTATTTCCGATGCCTTTCATCGATAAGTAATTCGGAAACTCTGCAAGCTTCACACAACGACCACTTCAGACGAAATTAAACAGTACTGCGAGCAGGGATCAAGCAGTGCTATGGTCAGCTTTGAGCTTCCGTCGGCATCGCAGATCCGCACAATGGCAGTGGATTAAAGAGCTTGAGTGGGAGTCTTGTGTCGGAAGTGATGTGGTATGTTGCAATGTGTTTGGATAGTCTGTGGCAAACTGTGCTGTGGCTCCATAAAACCTTGAGCAAACCATGTGCACAAGAATCGTGCTCCAGCCGCAGTATTCTTACCCATATTCTGCAACATCTGTAGGTTCTTCTCAAAGTCGCTGATGAGCTGGATCAACACTTAATAACTCTCCTTCCACTCTAACTCAAGTCCAAAGTGACATCCAGGTATTCCTTGATGATGAGCGTTTGGTTGTGGTAGCGATCTTCAAGTGCAGTCCATTGCATCAAGTAATTGGTAGCAGCACACCTAACGGAAATAATTTCTTGAAGAGCTTCGCCGGTCAACGACGAACGAAGATATGTAAACCTGTCCATGCCAGTGAGGTATCAATTGTCGTAAATCAAGCTACTGAATGCGTCTCGATAAGACACCCACTCTCGTAGCTTGCCGTAAGCTTTATCTCCAGAAGCTACACCCTGGAAATGGTTGTCCCGGCAGCCACGGCTGACGATGCAGAGCTCGCTGATGGTTTTCTGACACGCCTTTCCACCAACGCAGCCTTGGCCTTGCAGAACCGGTTATCCACATCGGTAGCGATGGCTAGATTGTCTTCTTCGCTCTTCTAAGATTCACCCTCCAGTCTTACCTTGCGAGGTTTCTCCGGTTCATCAGGATCGATAACTTCCTCTTCCGCAGCTTCATCCAGCAATACCTTCACTTTGTCACGCACCACAAAGAACTCAGAAACACAATTTTCGAGCAGCTGCAAACGAACTTCTACTTCTTCTTTATCTCGTCCTTCAGCAAAGTCACACAAGAACTTCTCCACAAGCACTGAAATGTTAACAATGCTCTTCTCCTTCTTAAGCAAACTTCTTAAGTCTTCGGGCATGATTGTCACTTAATTACTCGCTCGTCACCCCGAATCCATTTATCACAGTTTGCACTCGGAAGTTCGTTTGCAATGGGAACACTACACTTCACTTTCCAATCTTCTCCGAATCCGCACTGCACCGGTGACAGCAAATCGACCGTACGTGCCACGCGCCGCGAGATGAATTGACCACCCAAACCCAACAGCGAAGAGGAATTCAACCAAAGCGAGTCAACCAGAACTTCAGCGGAATCCAAGACCAACTCGTGACAAATGAATCACAGGGACCAAATCCACCTCAAGCAATAAACACAATTACGCATGCAAAATGGAATTTATTATAATTTGTTTTACGGTGTACTTTGTATCAACCCACAGTCTAATGGCACCCGTCATCTCTCGTAAGCCACAGACCACACATGCAATTGAACTTCCCTTTGTTCACAGCCAGTCCACAGTCGCCCAAATCGTTCCGCTTGAATATCGCTGCCAGCCCAGCGACGATCCGTAAATCGCCACCGTGTTTCCGCAGGTATGATTATTGGCATGATCACTGTACTTAGGATTAAACTCCAGTGTCAATGGCAGAGGGGAATGATTTCTCCATTTTTTGACAAGCGGCGTCGGAGCTTGAAAAACGGAACATCTTTGACCCAATTCTTCGCTAATGAAACATAGATCCAGAAAACGGCTATTCGCGTTCCTAATGCAATTTACTGGCCGAAGTCTGACGGTAGAATACGCATCAAGCAAGAAGAGAGAGAGATCCGTCAGAATGGCGAACAGGAATAGTTTGGTAGGACAGAAGGGCTTTCAATGATGCAGCAGAGGGTTCGGCAGGTAGCGATCTGAAAGATGAGGCAGCATCAGCCCGAACAACCTCATTAGAAGTTAGAAGAAGGATACTTGCCACAGATGGAAGCTTGGTGAGCCCTGTCCCCATCACTAGACCCAGAGCCGGAACGACTTTGACGGCTGAAACTAGCAAATAGAACTAGAGCAGGGTCCAGGGCTTTTATACTACTCTGCTGTGTGAATTAAGGGAAAAATCGACCGTAATGCGTTTATCAAATCCATAGGAAGAAGTTCGTATTCAAAATAATGATTTGATAACTACTTCAAAACCAACCTGTGTGTTCTAAAATGTTAGGCAAGGTCCATTGCATGCTGCTCCTGCTGCTCTGTTTAGTCGAATTGAATTTGACGTTCTCGGAGGATGATGTACTCTAAATTTTACGCGACAACAAGCAGTGCTGTAAAATATCATATCGCCTCAATGCTATTCATTTGCAGATTACTCGTTGCAAATTCTGATTCTCAAAATATTTTGTATGCTGAATTTATTGTGCTTGATTGATTTAATTTTTTAAGTTTCTTAATTTCGAGATTTTCAGCCCTCGGCTGTTTCATCGCCCTCGTTGGCACTCAAATAAGGCGCTTTTGGGTATTTTCGTAACTTGTCCGTGGGTGAGATTCGAACTCGTGACTTAAGCGTGAGAGGTATGCATGTTTTCTACTACGCCGAGGTCGTCCCTACTGATTAACCTAATAAAAACTTCAATATATTGCTCTAACTTCAACATCTAAGACGTTACAACGGAATAATGTAATGTTTCGAATGATATTCACCATAAAATCACCGACAAGCAGACATGATTGACAATAGAAAATGTCTTAATATTTCTGTTCAAATCATATTACTGCCATCTATCTTTGTGTTCGCTGAGAACGTTTATTGAAGTCACGAACACGCTTGGGAACTTGATACGAAGGTTCATGGCTGAGCAATTCTGGACACATTTATTTGATCTAGATATTTCTATAGGTTTGACAGATGGGATCGCAGCACATTTGAATCGGCCGTTATGGATTCTTGATCAATAGTGAAGATTGAGTTTTATGTTTTCGGTTTGTCGGTGATAAAATATCATTTGAATAATATAACACTTTAGGTATTACAGTTAGGGTAATGTATTCTTAGAAAAAGTTGAACAATTTGTTAATTTCCACAATTTTATCGTACAGTATTCAGCAATTTGGAAAAAAGTTATCGGTTTAGTAATCGAACTGATTCTAATGACTATTAACAGCACTACGCTCGATACCGTTAAAAAGAGCTGCTTGCCTTTTCGTGATCTTTCTCTGTCTATCGCACACGTATAAAGCGATTATTTGTATTCCCACTGATTTTTTTTCCCCTCGCTGGCATTGATTCGGATTAAAAGCCAAAAAGGTCCGTAGAAAAATAGACGATTCCAGGTTGAAAAACCCGCATTAATCCACCGATGGTGAGACTGAACCCTTCTTACACTTCACCAGAATTCAAATGTGGGCAATATTGTACTGGATACATATTTTCATCAGAAATTCCAAGAAGATTCAAAGATATTCAATATGCCATACATTCAGTTTATAAAATGAACTTTTTGTCAATTCTGAGCGTATTGTTCAGCGATGTGATTAAAATATTACCATTAATAGTCTTTAATGACCTGTTAATGTTAGTTATATAAAAGGGGAAATTACATAAATATTAGAAATTTCATAAAATCAGTCCATAAAATGATTCAATAAGCTTAATAAGTACATTTTCGTTGAAAATTGGTTATAGTAAATGCAGACTAATTTTCGAATATACTCGCTGCAGTTCAAAACCACTCGAGCCAATCGGTCCTAATTCTATAGAGTCGCATTGTGTAGATAGTCTGCTGTATGTGCTATACAACGCAACAGATGCGACACAATAGAATGCAAGTGGCATCGATTGGTGTGATTGGTCTTGTTCGGTTTTGCACTGCAACGGAATATTGTCATCTCACAATTATGTGCTCTCAGGTATTGTTTTGGTAATATCTCCATGAAGGATTATCCAATCATAATGAAATTTTGACCAGTTATTAAGAAATTTCTATAGCTTTGATTTGGCACCAACAAATAGCTCAGTATGTAATCGGAGACTGTTTGATTACTATTATAATAGGCTTTCAAGTAGTGTTTCGTTCATATCTTCGTAACGAAATGTCCGAATGAAAAAAAAATCGATAGCGTTCTATGGGAATGTTGTAGCTTCCATATGCCGTCAACAGAACTGAAATCGGTTCACAGATGGCTGAGAAACCGATGTGACATTATTTGTAACGCACACACACTCATACACACACACACACACATACATACATACACACAGACATGTGCTCAGTTCGTCGAGCTGACTCGAATGGTATATGACACTCGGCCCTGTGAGCCTCGGATAAAACGTCGAGTTTTCAAGCGATCTTAATACCCTTCTATTGATGTAAGAAGGGTAAAAAGAAGAAGACTCCGAGTGGTGATAAATCTGACAGCTCCCATGTGAAAATATAGGACGCAAATACTGAAATGCTGCTAAAACACTGCACAAGTGAGGCATGATTTCGTTTTTAATTTCCTGAAAATGTCCTTATTGAGTGGTTTTGGATGTTTCATCTATCATTGATTGTTAATTAGAATTTCATTTGAATTTTTAAGAAGCATTTTAAAATGTTCGTCCTATACTTAAACATGGGAGCTGTCAGGTTTATCACCACTCCGAGTCTTCTTCTTTTTTCAACATGGATTCGTCCATTGAAATTATTCTTCCACATGCGACGACAAATTAACGTATGACAACTAGAATAGAAGAACCAACACATACACACGTTTAACGTTACATTCTGTCTCTCGTTTCTAATTACAGCAAGCTAAAGAGATTCTGTGCGACCCAGAAAGGCGTGCCAACTATGACAAGTGGCGTGGCAGTGGCATCCAGATAAGCTACAAAAACTGGACTGGCATGAAGGAGCACGTTCAACAGAGCATGCACTGGGCCACACCGAAGACCAAGGATCGCATGCTGCCGGAAACGGGCGCTGCAACCGCTGCTGCTGGTGGTGCTGCCAGTGGGTTGAGTGCAGCTCAGCCCAACCCTGCCCACCGCCGTGCTTCGGAAGGTGGCGCCGCGTTGTACTACGGTGGCCGAAAGGGCGAATGGGGCCAGGAGAATCCAAGTGAAGTGGTTAACAAGTTCCGCAATTATGAGATCTAAGTTGAAAGTGATGGTGACGGTGTTTAAGTTTTTGCGTTTCATAAATAAATGCACTGGTATGGGCGCAGATTCCGCGTGCCTTTTGGCTCGGTGCTATCACTAACCGTCAAGATCGTTTGTGCTCCTTTTTACCGTGGTTTAGCACGGATCTCAAAGACACCCGGAATTCAGTGTCCTAATCCGATTTTAAAATGTATAGTTCATTCGTGTAGTTTTACTTTATGTTGTCTTGGTATAGACCAAAATCGAAAGATTTTATATGGCAGTTAGAAAGATTTCCATTTAATTTGTTATTCTTTACAAAACAATTTAATTCAGTTTGGAACGCTTCGATTCAAAATAGCTCATTTTATTGGAAAACATGTCAAAATTTACTGATCATTTTATATTAGAAATGTTTTCATAGAAGCTGAAAAAATGATTGTTGGTTGATAAACTATTGTGTCATGTTAATTATGGAATATTTAAACAATATTGTAATAGTACATTAATTAACGATGTTAACGTTAAAAGAAAAATCTATGTTATTTCAAATATGTGTGAATAAAATGCAAAAAAATGCAACTTAATGTCAATAGATATTTAATTAACAAAAAAAAAACACAAACACATCACTGAGTAATGTATTTCTTCATGTAGTGAACTTATGTTAGCAGTGACGGTTGTCAAATCGCGTAGAAAGATACATCAAATGAGAGTAATAATTTCCATATACATGAACGAAAAATATAGCAAAAGATCGCGTATCTTCCTTCTTAATGCTGCAAAGAAAACTGAGAACTGTTAATGGTAAAAACATCATGTTTGTGCTGAAAAAAAAAACATACAATCTATAGAATTAAAGTCAGTATACATGTGTAACGTTTATAAAACTTTGTACCCCGATGAAGGACAAAAAATGGAAATCAAAAAAACATTCTATACAGTTAAAGACAAATGTATCCCTCATCCTGATATAAGGAATAATGTTTTTGATATAGTAGACTATATTTCCACCTCTATAAAAAAAACCCATGTGTGGTAAAGAACTGAAAACTTGTCAAACACAGTTTTCGTGTGGTGAGTTCAAAGTACAGATTCTCCCTCTCGAATTTAAAAACCAGTATGAAGAAGACCAACCAAGAGGAAAAACCCCTCCACCTTTTTCCGTAACCTTTTCCTGCCTACAGGACGGTTGCAACAAGACTCGTTCAATAATGACTTTACATAGAAACAAGTTTGAAACTAAAAGGAAACGCTATATTGATATATTTTATATTCATCCTTTCTTTACAATAACATACTTTACATAAAGATACCCTCCAATAGATGGACTCTATATTTAAAATAAAAGGAGGAAAAACTTTTTCTATATACATCAAAAATCAAACAATAGAGAAGCACTTCGGAGAAAAGCCTTCCTTCGGCGTTGTACCTTTACTAATAGAGTACTTTTTTTTTCTCATGGATAGCCAGTTGGAAATCCTTCTGTGCAAGCATTCCAACAGTTCCCTATAAGTTGAAAGTAAAGCACCATCCGATAAAGGATTTACTGATCGTCTTTGAAATTCAAGCGGAACGAGTGCAAATGATATCGTAAACGAAGAAGGAACCGTCTCCATATCCCACCAAACCTTATCCCAAAACAATAAGAGCAAATCAAAATCAATAGGAAGGCTTGCAGATGAAAATCATGTATGAGAGTTAGACTTAAAGTATGAATATTTTCCATTTCTGTATGATTTACTCCAATAAAAAAATAAGAAAAGCAAGAAAAAAATGTCAGTGTGTACCTTTTCGCCAACAAATATAATAAAATAAAGAGTGAATGAAATTAAAACCTACATATGTCTATCGATAATGGCTCAAAGCTCAAAAAGCGAGAATAAAAAATATATGAAAAAAAAACTGACCCATAACATTCAAATGTTAACGCAAAACAAATCACCCACGACTATTTAGGATTCAATGTGATACATGATAAAATGGTATATATATCATATAAAGTAAAAGTAAGATGAACCAGTCAAATTTTCATTAGAACACACTAAAAACACACACACTAATACACATACACGTGTCATGAATTATGTAACACTTTGAACATAACATCACTGAAAATAAAGAACAAAACAAACAAAACCACAGTTACTAACGGCTGCATTTGAAAAAGGATATCACATCTTTTGATCGCCTATAAGCTACATCGTGCTTTTGTTTGGTATACTCGATCGTGATATTTGTATTTGTTTTCTATGAGCATGATTGTCCGCCCGACGTTACTACTCCGTTGTTGCCAGATCAGCTTTTACACAGAGAACCAACAGATGATGCTTGGGACTAACATACATCTTCAATGTGTAAAAACTGATGATCCCAAACTAAGGCAATACCGGCGCCTGTCCTGCGCTTCTTTAGCAGATTCCGCTGAACATTCCTCCACGACGCTTTCGAAACTCCAACTTGCTTGATGTTCCGTATCTTCGAACCAACCTCGGTTACAACAACCCTCTTGACGCATGTATTCCGTCATTCAATGACATTTCTGAAGAGTTAGATTTCAATATGTCCAGGAGTATTTTGAAAAACTGAATTATCCGAATTGTTTAGTTATATAAGTTACGTTAGAAAAAGTGAAAGCCTGAACGATCTTGCTGTCGAAGACCGTGAGAATAATAATAATTATTATTATCAAAAAATTCATTCACTTTCTGAATTTTATCAAATCGTGAACAACAAGTAAGCATGGATGTAGCAACTTTCAATCAGGGTTCGCTATTTTTTGTAACGAATCACGCTTCAAATTGCTCACAGCTCATCAGCGATAAGGTGCCTTCGCAGTAGGCTCTGCCCATGACTGTCGAATTTTATGTTATTTCAAGTTGAACAATGCATTAGGTCCTAAGTAACATTGAAAGATCTTCTTCGTCGACTTTCTCTTTTGTTAGTAGTTTGTCAACTATACGATTTGCTGATGTTTTTGGCGTATTGGATGCTTAATTAGGCTTAATATTACCGTATTTAGTGTTGAAAATACTTGAACATGTTTTTACATAGCCGTAGGAACAACAATCAATGTGCAACTAGCGATTTGAAATTGGTTCACTGTTGTTGAACCCCTAGGTTCGAAGTATACCTTGCAGTCAGACCTTGCCATAACTCTTGCGCTTTTCGATACCTTCCGGTATTAGTAGCTTGGTTGTTGTTTTGATTCGCTATGTTATTTTGACACAACATTTGAGGATGTGTTGGTGTGAGCTACGTTGCTAGGGGCGAATCATCAAGCTTGGGACTGAGCTTGGGACCGCTGTGCTAGTACTGACTGAGCCAAGAAAAAAATCCTATTTGTTCGGGACCTACTGGTCTTAGAGTAAGTCTATGGTAGGAACGCAAAGAGGGTCTCCCAATGTTACTTAGGATCTAATGCATTGTTCAGCTTGATTTGTTGATCGTTCAGAATCCCTCTTCTTCGTCACTCACGCGCTGTCCAGGAATTGCACGAGTAGGTTAAATCATTTTGGTTGAACCGCTTTTGGGGACTTCCATACTACAATATGCAACTAGCGATTTGAAATTGGTTCACTGTTGTAGAACCCCTTGGTCCGAATTACACCTTGAAGCCAGCACCTTACTATACACGGAAGAAAAAAAGTACCCATTTGAGCAGTTGCGTGTGGGAAACCAATTTTGGGTATAGTTGTGTTAACCGACCCGTTGGGTATAAATAACTTACTTTTGGGTAGAATTTACCCAAAAGTTAGTTATGTATACATTTGGTTTGGTTTGGTGAATCGTATGTTGAAGGCGCCACTTGCCCGCCTCGAGATTCGATAGTTTGTCAATTTTAGTTTGGTGAAACCTAGACTAGGCGGCGTTGTTTTTCCAACGGTTTGCTCTTAAAAATTTACACAGTAAATTGGAATAAAAATGTTCGAGCCTAGATGTCTGTTCTCTGTGGTTATACTGTGAATAAACCCATCAGTTTTGACTTGACCTGCTATTTGCAGCATCATTCCGCCAGACGGCTAGACTATGAACTGGTGCTTTGGAACAAGGCAGGATAAGAGACAAATGAGCTCAGCCCGCTGCATTCCAACCCAAGCTTCAAGCTTCTTAGAGTCGATGTTTAGTAAATTACCAATCTATAAATATCGCTATCATGTTTCAGCATTGCACTTCAGTAAAGCTGTCCGTATCACGTATCACATAATAAACATTCCCTGAACCCTCATAGTACCATGTTCTATTGCCATTAGCAGAACGTCCACAATATCTTCAAACAAATTGGAAATCAAACTTTTCGAAACCGTGACAACCGATAAGAAACGTTGAAATTGATTCGATTTTATGCTATTGAGTTACTCCCGACTAACTCGGTGTATCAAAGCAACTCAGAGTATTGCTGTCTTACCCCTAGGCCCCGCGCAACTTTTTCATTATCTCCCTGGGACGGTAGGCTGTGTCGATTTTCAAGAAAGACCCTATTTATCAAAAATAGCGTATACTTACCACCAAATCTGGTTCAACAACGCTGTTTGGTAATTTTGATGTCAGTACGTAGCGTGATAGTCAGCGATCACCAAGTTTGTCATGTAGTTCTACCTTGGAAGTAGCATACTAGGTTGCCTGAAAAATCCCTTTAATATCAAACACGAAAACATTTTTCTTGCCTAATTCGGTTTTATTTCTCAACATACTCTCGTTTTAGGTCGATACTGCGAGTCCAGCGATTTTCTGATTTTTTTTTATCCCATCCGCATAGTACTCCTTCGGAAGTCTTTCAAAGTAGCCATCGGTTTCAGCTATGAGTTCATCATTTGAGTAAAATCGCTTACCGTTGCGTCATCTCTTCAGGTTTGGGAACAAATAGAAGTCACTGGGGGACAAGCCTGGCGATTACGGTGGATGGGGAACCAATTGATAGCGAATTTCATTCAATTTTGCTTGAGCAATTGAGGATGAATGAGCAGGCGCATTGTCGTGATGCTAGAGCACACCTTTTCTCTGCAAATGCGGCCGTTTTCTCTGGACTTCATCCTTCAAACGATCAATTAACGCTGCAAAGTATGCGCCTGTTATGGTTTTACTTTTTTTTTAAGATAGTCGATGAATATTACAGATTGCGCCTCCCAAAACACGGAGGCCATAACCTTTCCCGCCGATTGTTGCGTTTTCGGACGGTTTGGAGCACTTTCGCCCGGTGAAACCCCTGTTTTGCCTGCTGCGATGACTCCGGTGTGTAGTAATGGGCCCAAGCGTCATCCATGGTTATAAATCAGGTGCACAACCTCTTCCGGATTGCGTGTAAACTTGCTCAAATCCTCCTGAGAGGTTGTAACACGAATGCGTTATTGGTCCATTGTAAGCAAACGCGGCACCCATCGCGCACAGAGCTTCTTCATACCCAAAACGAAATGCATGATGTTGCAAACTCGTTCCATTGAAATGCCTTAAGCCTTAGCTAGCTCTCTCAATTTCATTTTTGGATCCTCCAATACTATATCAAGGATTTTATCGACGTTCTCTGTTGTGATTACCTCATTTGGGCGTCCAGAACGCGGTGCCTCACCGGTGGTCGTACGGCCACAACGAAAATCAGTAAACCAAATATGAATCGTTTGAAACGGCGGAGCAGAGTCTGAAAAATACTTATCCAGCTTAGCTTTGGTTTCGGTAGCCGTTTCCTTGCGTAGAATTTTTTTTTTTATTTCTTTATTACAGTGGCTTTCAGCCACCTGGGCTGGTTCGTCAGCGTAGAAAATAGTATTTTATCAAAACTCGAAGCTCGGATTATTTTTAAAAAACTTACTGATCGGTCTCTTCACACTGTTGTCACTAATGAATGCGTGGACAGAAATGGCTTAAATTTTGACAGCCGTCGTTCAAGGAGTGAAGCTCATAGAAAATGGTTCACATTCGCGATTACAAACCAGTTTTCAGACAAAGTGAGCTCCCATGGATGTGCTTCCGGACTACGGTTGCGGATTAACTGAATGTCGTCTGCATGAGCCCCCTGTTGAACCAACCGGTAGATGGTGATCGCTGCAAGGTTCAGCTCTTCCTGCGTTAAGGGACCCGATGCAACTGTTGCCCTTTTTGCGCGCTCATGAAGATTCATAACGAAACGATGAAAATATCCAACCGATCTAAGAAATCGCTTTCCTTTCGAGACGCGTTCGAATCTCACCAGCAAGTCAGTAATTTTGTGTAGAAAAATACTGGGACAAATCTCTTCCAATTTTGCCTACCCCCTTGTGTTATATCGAGTTGATCACTGGCCCTGAACGCCACAAGTTGCCTTTGGCGCCGATGAGCAGATCTTAGTCAGCATAGCACGGCACAGGAGTCGGTCCAGTAAACACGGCGCGCGATCTTCATTCGGTGTGATTACCCAATACAGTAGGCAAGACAAGCTCCAATAATTGCAGCCTACAGCTCAAGACGAGGGATCGAGGGAAACTGCAATGGAGCCACATGCGTTTTTGACCCAATCATCGCGCACTCGTTAGTCGCCTTAACGAACTTTACAATTCGATAACAACGAGAAATGCTGACATGGCGGACATTTGAGAGTGGATCAATCCATGTTGTTCACCTTTCGGCCAGCTTTTCATTAATCTCGTCACCCCGGCCACATCTGGAGAGTCAGATTTCCTGCAACAGTATCTTTAAGTAGATTAGAAAATTGGCGCTGAGCCTCGTAGGATCATATATCGCCATCAATGTTCTCAGAACATCTCGTTTTGTAGGTATCCTGACACCGGATGGCATCGGAACTGAAACATGATATCCAAACACCTTTTCCGTTAACATCTCCGCGCATAATCTCTTGTTTTCTTCGTGGTGTACTTCTCGTGAAGACTCTCGACGACAAAAGTAGAATTCGACATCCAAATATGCAAGCCTTCTTTAAAGAGAATGAATCGCATTTCGCCAGCACATCGTCGACATAGTGTTCGTATTCATTACACTCGGTCGCTTTTGGATACTGCTCATCGAATGTATCCGCGTTCCGTTCATGTAAAGCTATGTCCATTTAGAATCAGGAATAAAAAAATCATCTCTATCTCGGTAACGGATTGACGTACACATAAGTTCAATACATCAAAACAAAGGTTATTTACTGCACTTTCAGAAAAAAAATATTAATGCAAATCATTTCTCTTCGTTTAAAATGAAAATTCGCACTTTCTTCTTTATTCCTCCCATCAAACGCTGAACATCTCCGGAGTCATCTTCCTTGGCACATTTGTTTTTCATTTTGGTTATCTGAGTCACGTCCCGAGCCGTGTTTCCACTTTTCTTAAGCTTCCGCTTCATTACTGCCCAAAATCTCTCGATGGGCTGGAACTGCGGGTAGTTGGGTGGATTTATGTTTTTATCGATGAAATCTACGTTATTATCGTGGTGCCACTGGATGACTTCCCGCCTGTAGTGGCAACTCGCCAAATGTGGCCAAAACTTCACGGGACCTTTATGGGCTTTAATAAGGTGATACCATAGACTAACTCTCGAGTACTTTTTCAAACAGACGTATCTGATTTTGTAAACAATGAGGGGAAGTAAGATTCAAACGTTAAATTCTTGAAACCCTAAGCACTTTCACGCAAACTAGGGCCACCAACACAAGGAATAATATTTCTCTAACACGATAGTGATGCTAGTTTCCGTGGGGGTGCTGAGAGTTTCGAAAATTTTACGTTTGAATCTTACTTCCCCTCTTTGTTTACAAAATCAGATGCGTCTGTTTGAAAAAGTACGCGAGAACTCTAAGACCAGTAGGTCCAATACAATAACGATTTTTTTTCTTGGCTCAGTCAGTACTAGCACATCGGTTCCAAGCTCGATCCCAAGCTTAATAATGCGCCCCTCATAATGAACTCACACGAACACGCTCTCAAATATTCTGTCAAAATAACACAGCAAATCAAAACAAAGGCGCAAATATGTACAGCAAGGTGTACTTCTGACCTAGGGGTTCAACAACAGTGAACCAATTTCAAATCGCTAGTTGCATATTGATTGTTGGTAATAGGCGGTTTTTGAGGCATTCTTCCTTGTACAGCTTCGAGCCCATCGTCTTATTCGTCACGAACACTTTGGTCTTTGCTCCGCAGCTGCATATCCCTTGCCAAATCATCAGTTTTTTTTGTCAAATTTGTCCATAAAAGCAAACTTAAACTTCGCAGGAACATCTCCTCGTGCCGTCGCCAGGTAGAATTTTTTGCCATTTATTTTGGCGAAATCCATTTTGACGTAGGTTTCATCGTCGATGAGCACGCATCCTTGGTACTTCGCCAAAACCTGCTGGTACAATTTCTGAGCTCGAGTTTTGGTGACGAAACTTTGCTTCAACGTTCTGTTTGGTTGCTTGCTGGCTTGATAAGAACGATATCCAATCGCAAACGAATTCTTCGAACGGTACTGCGAGCAGCAGCGTATTTTTATGCGATTTCATTATCTGATAGTCCAGGGTTTGTTCTGACGGTTCTCAACACCTTCTGGTTTAGCTTGCAGTCATATGTTCCACTACGACGCTTACCTTGAGGCACTCGATCCACGCTCTTTTGCTCCCTGAAACGTTTGGGCACATTATACACGGTTGATTGGTCGATATTCAACGTTTTTGCGATTTTTATTGAGGACCACGTTGGATTATCAACGTGGGTGTGCAGAGTTTTTTCTCTCCTCTCGGCTTCCATCTGGAATAACTTTTGATACCCTGCACGAAACTCCGTGAATTTATACCACAGAAAGTGGGCGCCTAGGTTAACAAACCGCTGTAAAAAAAATCTTGCAGCCTTCACTTTCCGTGCCGCTGCAACACAATAACAATAACCGTGCGGCTGCAACACAATAATGGATTCTAACTGGACAGAACTTTAGTGTGCACGCTCGGGGAACATGCCGTACCGAATGTCATAACTGTTACCACGTACACTTCGGGCTCGTCGTTTGAATTCCCATCGATAAAAAGAACCATGTAACTTCGCTGATCTTGTTGTATCATCTTGACTTGGAAGAATTGTTCTTGAATCTCTCACAACGGCTATACTGAACTCACGGAATTTCCGAGAGTCACCGCAAACAACATTTTTTCTCGTACTCGGATACCTTCAACCACATCACTGCTGCTAACTCGAGCTCTCACTTCATTTGTTTCTGCAGACAGTGCTAAAGATTGTACTCGAAAAAAATGCAACAGACAAAAACATCACTTTAAGTCGGATATCTCAGGGAATAAATAAACAAATATTAGCTATGTAAATGTTTCAAAGTTGGTTTATTCCACCTCCTCTCCTAGACTAAATACCCGCACCTTGGATTTAACGCTATCCTGCGCCATCTTTCTTACACAATTTCATCCTCTTTTGCCACAAATTCTTGTCGTTTTTTTAAGGCCTTCCCTGTTTTCCTTTCATAATCGCCCAGAAATTTTCTATTTTTTTTGGCAAGTTTGGCGGACTAGCCTCCTTCGGCACAAAATAATATTGTTGGCTTCTTACCACTCTATCACGTCAAACAGAGTGTCACAACAGAGGCATTCTTCTTCATATATTTGGCTGTTCCTGTACCGTCGGTCGTTATCACCTGCCACACCAAGTCCTTCTTGGCAAATTTGTCGGCCTTCTTCTTCCGGAACATCCAGGCCGGGGATTTGCTTGGCGTCAGCTTTAATGTACGTCTCGTCGTCCATTACGATGCATACTGGATGCACTAACACACGCAGTGGCTTCCTGGCGCGAGATTTGGCGTATTCTGTTTATCGATTCGATTAGGCGCCTTCCTTACCTTGAACCTTAACCTTCTTGGCCACGTCCCAAATCGAATGGTTCAGATTGCGCTTGAAGTAATCCCTAACCTTTCTTCCGTTCACGGGATCGGTCGTCTTCGATTTTCTGCCACTGTCAGCTCACAACTGGCTCATATGGCTCTCCTTGAACGATTTTACCACACGGGATGTGGCCGAATTGTCGATGCCCAACTGTTTCACGATCCACATGTGGGAACGGCCAGGATTTTCCACGCCATTCATTTTTTGACGAAGCACTTCTTGCTCGGAAGCCATTTCGCCGTCAATTTTTACCCATGCAACAAAAAGTTATACATAGAAGAAAGTTGCATTTTTTCGAGTACAATCTTTAAACGGCAGACGTACTGAGAAAAGATGGGGAGTTTCACTCACCTGCATAATAACTAGAGGCATGCACATGGAAGTCGCGCGTTCACTGACGACTGCGCAATTTCATAGCAAGGTTCATTGCTGGAAATCATAAGTGATAGAGGAACAAATTTCATTGGAGCCTAGAGAGAGCTGCGCGAAACCTTCAGACAAGTCGCCGAGGAGAGAATTATGACCGAGAAGATGAGCTCTAACCCCAAGTGGACTCGCTGTTTGCACCAAGTTCACTCGTTGTTTGCACGGTTACTCGGTCAGCCTGCTCTTCTTTGGCTAGAACGGCATCGACCACGCGTCCTCGTGGCTAACAGTTCCTTGGGAGGTAGTCGTCGACGATCAACACCAGCAGCCCTATTTTGGGTGGCGTGAGTCAAGACGACTCGCTATCACATACGAGGTGACAATTGTCGCCACGTGTGGGGTGACTCTCCGTGCCAATCAAATGGAGTGTTGCCTCACACGAGGCGACAATTGTCACTTCGTATGTGAGAGCGAGTCGTCTCGACTCACACGCCGCGCATAATAAGGCTGCAGATCACCTTCAACCACTGGGTGAAACACTTCGTCAACTTAGGCAGGTACTCGTGCATCCACATTCTCTAGAAGTTGTCGGTGTACCGCTGGGCCATTTTCCATGATTGCTTCAGCCGGTCTGTCATCGAAGGTGAACGGAAAAATATTTTATTAAATTGGTTTGGTGTGAGAGAAGGTTCTGTGTCGTTATCAAGCGATATGTCAGTGAGCGGTCTCTAATTAAGAATCATCCATTAGAAAAGAAAAGATCACAAAATTTCGTCCGATGGCAAACACGGGGGTCGAAGTCGTTCATAGTCTTCTTGACAGACTGGATCAGGCGTTCCCTGCAACCACAAAAATGCAAGCGTCCAATTGGTATTTGGGCTAATGAACTCGGCCATATGTTTTCCCTCGTCGACCTGTCTCAAGATTTCGCACAGCTCACATTTTTCGAATTTTCATCCAAACATCACCTATTCCAAACATCCGTACCTAAGTATCCATAACTAAAAGGTTTATACTGTGTACATAATAGCATTAACCGTATTCCAATTAGTGGTTAGAAGGCACTTCGTGATGACGTGCTAAAGACTCAACTGAAAAAGGCTGTGTATGTTCTAGTAAATGTAACGTTTTGATCATTTTCGTCTAAAAAACTTTATTTGTAACAATAAAATCCAATTCAATGTCAAGTACATGATGCTCCAGAGAAACTTAAAGCAGTGATCGATAGATTTTCCTGTTTACTGCTCTTTTACAATTTTGTGTATTGAGAACTGATGGCACATCAATCCATAAAAAAATGCTTCATTGAACAAGTACAGTCAAAGCTACAATGCGTTTAAATTATATGATGAAAGGACATACATCAAATTTGAAATCATGAACAAAAGTCTAAATTTTGGTGTTGTTCATTTTCTAAATATATATGTATAAAATCTTTATCTTATGAACTATTTTGGTAAAGTTTCTTTCTTCACTGGGAAGAAATCCATGACATGGCAACTGGTATCTTTCAGTTCACGTGAAATCATTCATTTCCGCTTCATTGTTGATCGGCTCATCCATTTCTTCATTATAAACTTCGTTCTGTCAAAATTCTTCCGGATGATCGGGCCGCAGTTCGCATGGTCTCAGGAACTCTTGACCTCTTTCGTGGATCCATTTGTTTGATACTGGAAATTAAACATTTAGAAGATGTCGATTGTGATAGTCCAATCATCAATTACTTACCCCATTTAGTACCGGTTAGAACAGGACATGCTGCATGCCGCGTAGAATAATCACCTTGACCTGAGGCATGCAGATTGAACCAGAATGCAGCCGTCCCCTTCTTTGGCCGCAGTGCCACTCGTATACTGGGGAACACAGTTGCTCCTCCCTGTGCGACATCGCTCATCTGTAAAATAGGTTTTTAAACTTAGTTGATAATCAAAGACTCGGAACATTGTAACTAGAATCTTACATAAAACAAAACGGTTGCAATCCTATTTCCAGTCCCGAGACTTTTAAATGCATTCTTTTCCTCTCGTCTGGCAAAGTCGAAATGTGGTTCGTAGTGACCACCTATTCCATAATTGACTACTTGTAGCTCCTCAGCCGTAACCATCGTAAGTCCAGTCATATCCTCTACCCTTTGCCCAATGGCCCGGATGTATGGATGCTCTTCGTCCTTCAACCATGCCGATTTACTGATTCTATAATTCGCGACTTCTAATTCGCCGGTTTTATAGTTCTGTACCGTTGCACGCCTAAACCGTGGCTTAGCCAGACGCTTGACAAGTTCGATCTCGGCATCTGATATGACCTCATGATAAATTACTATGTACGGCTTCAGGTTAGCTTCTTCGAGCTTTAGAGGCGCTATTTTCAGGAAGGCAGATTTGTTGGTGACGTACCGACACTTTAACTTGGACGTATCATCGACAGTGCGTTCGGCCTCTCCTCGACAAAGTTGTTCGTAGAGTCTCCGTTCCGAAGTATCATACACTTGTGGATTGCTTTGGGTGCGGATTTGCTGCAAATAGAATATTGATTTAAGTTGTCTATCGAACATAACCATAAGACAAAAACATTTGAATGAAAATCTCTGGAATGTACAGTAAAACTGGCGAATACCAATTATTGTATGAAAAAGTACTCATTTTTGACTAACGTATAAACATATTAATGCGCAAGATAATGCGTACTAGAGTAGTATTGTTTACTCATGATGACTTAAGGGGACCCTCCCCTGGATTTGGGCAAAAATAAGGCAAAGTTTGTATTTTTTTGTGGGAGATTGAAAAGGCGTACGAACTTTCGGTTTTGACGAATCAATTTCATTATTATTCAAAATTTTAAAGATATTAAAAAAAAGTGAAAATGGCGGCTACAAAATGGCGATTTCTCGAAACCATGTTTTTTTATCTAACTTCCCCGGGCCCCGGGCTTGAACTATTGGCTTTATGATTGATATATATCAATCGTTGCAACTATATCAATATGCAACTAGCGATTTGCAATTGGTTCACTGTTGTAGAACCCCTTGGTCCAAATTACACCTTGAAGCCAGCACCTTGCTGTACATATTTGCGCCTTTGTTTTGATTTGCTGTGTTATTTTGACAGAATATTTGAGAGTGTGTTCGTGGAGTTCATTATAAGGGGCGCATTATTAATCTTGAGACCGAGCTTGGGACCGATGTGCTAGTACTGACTGAGCCAAGAAAAAAAATCGTTTTTGTAGGGGACCTACTCTGCCGTTCTACGCATAATTGTCCCATGTTCTATGGGTTTCCCTATATACATGGGACAGTTATGCTTATAACGGCAGTATACTGGTCTTAGAGTTAGTCTATGGTTATACTGCCACCTCGTGGCAGGTAAAGGACGGGTGTTCCAGGAGCAAATGAAACCAATGGTGATTTGTTGGGCTGGAACAGCTCCCAGAACAAGCATAAATGTAAACAGGATATTAGCCAAGATCTCATTTTGTCCATTTTAAAAAGCGGAGCAGAAGTAGAAGACATGTTCTAAAGTTTTGCCGTCCTTTGTGGGTATGTTCTATGGTGGCTATATACAGAAACAATCTATGGCTCTATCAGTTCGTTTACGGCAGCCATGGCGAAAGCAGTGAAGCAATTACATTCAATGGTTTGTAATTACCGCCGCCTCCACCTGAGCGCAACATGCTGTCATCGTGCCACACTTTGTGTCAGTAAAAGATCTTGGCGGTGCTGGAGAAAGGTGAGAGCATCGAGCGCAAGCTGGATTCCAGTCGTCCGGCGGTTTTACGTGACCGAAAAGAACATCAAACACCGAAGAGGAAGACGGAAGGCAGGGTGGCGAAATCCTTCCGCGCCTTAGGACGGAAGGTTCGCGTAAAAAAGTGGAAGTCGAAAACAAACATGCGGCATGGTGTTTTTCCTGGATGATAAAGCAGCGATTCCGGTGGGATTTGAAAGTGCTCTAGTCAGTGCTTCAAGAAGACAACGATCTGTTCTTAAGACAGGCCTGGACGATCGAGGCTTGAACGCGTTAGATCACGATAACATTCCGCAACATCTGACACTTTCTGTATCCATTAAACTGATTCCTCCTTCTGATCTATCAAACACTTGGTACGCCGGAGAGCCATGCATCATTCTTAAAGATGCCATATTTGAGCACTCTACAGCGTTTGGGCACGCTGCTGAACTTCTAACTCGATTTACAAATGATGATCTGGATCGTCCTATGGCGTTTATCGGATCGGATGGGGTACCTGACCATATTCTGACTTCGATCATGGTGATGCTTAGTTACATTGCAATATGAGAAAGTGAGGGATTTAGGAATTATCTTAGACTCTAAACTTAATTTTATAGACCACTACATCACTATCATACACAAGGCAAATAGCATGTTAGGGTTTATTAAACGCTTCTGCTACAACTTTCAAGACCCGTACACTATTAAAACTCTATATATTGCCTAAGTGAGGTCTATACTGGAATATTGCAGCATTGTGTGGTCTCCTCGTCCAGGTATGCATGAAGAAAGAATAGAATCAGTACAAAAGCAATTTCTATTATATGCTCTTCGTAAGCTAGGCTGGGCCTCACATCGTCTTCCATCATATGAAGCTCGCTGCATGTTGATTGACATCCAAACATTGAAAGAACGACGAGAATATGCGATGGTTTCATTTGTAAACGATATCGTTTCGCAGCGTGTTGAATCAGCCGAACTACTTTCTAAATTGAATTTTTATGTACCAATTAAACGACTTCGAAATCGTAATTTATTTGCTCTAAACCATCATCGAACGGAATAAGCTAAAAATGGACCAATAAATAGCATGATGGATTCCTATAATCAACACTGTGAACACAATGTCTCGGTATAAATTTAAACATTATTTTAAGTCTCTGAGGATACAAAACTAATATTTTTTTATATTTATGTATAGTTAAGAAAAAGCAAATTGTCTATGTACTAGTCTACAAATGGTTGACGAAATAAATAAATGAATAAATAAAATATTTGTTGAGCTTGATCTGGATTTAAGTACGCCTCCAAACTTTCCCTTCATAAACCCAGCGGAGCGTTTTATGGCAACTAATATAGCTTTGATTGGAGTTTCTTTGTCAAGGAATCATCTGGGCGAAAATCAAAAATTCGTCAAACACCTTCTGTCCAAAAAGCAGTGGCGTGAAACTCAGGAGAAAAATCCTAATATCGATTATCCTCGCTTAGCCCTAGAAGGGAATGAAGACGCTCGAACATTACTGAAATCAAGATTTGAATCATTACGCTACAACGGTGAATAGGTTGTTATGTCTGCCACGAAAGCACAAATAAAAACAGTTAATCCTTTATAAGGCAGTGGCAACTATGTTGCCACCAACAGTTTATTTTTTTTCTCTTCAACTACTGAATATATATCTTTGATTTTTTGTCGATAACCAACTCAGGATACCTAGAGCTTATATTTTTTTTTTTGAATAGTGTTTGAAAAGAAATCCAAGTTTTAAAGCTTTTTATTCTCGAGAAAACTGTGATTTCCAAGCAGTAGCCAAAAATTAGCTAAAATGGCCATTAAAAATGGCATTTTTGAAAATGTTTTAAATTAAGGCTTGCTTCATTTAGAATTGGAACAAACTTTTGCTAATATTGTTGCGCTCCTGATGGAAGGATTTGGAAGTTCTTGGCGCCTACGTGTCGGGAATTTTGTCAGCTTCACGTATGTATTTTTGACATTCCGCAAATCGACTGTACTTTGTAAACAATCAACATGGAAGCCGAAAGAAGGGAAAAAAATGTGCACAGTTATTTGGAAAATCCATTGTGGTCTGCATCTAGGCTAGCTAAACAGCTGAAATTGCCCAGAAATATCGTATGGCGCGTTATCAAACGGTATAAGGAAACATTGACGACGATTCGAAAGCCTCAAGCCAATCGTCGGAGTGGAACTGTGGACCGGAAACTGCGTGGTAAGATTTTGAAGACGATTAAGAGGAATCCCAATCTGTCGGACCGTGATTTGGCCAGAAAATTCGGTGCTGCCCATAGTACCGTGAGGAGAACTCGACTCTGGGAAGGAATCAAGTCGTATCGAGCTAGCAAACAGCCAAAGCTCGGAAGCTATACGACCAGGTGCTGACCAAGTTCGACGGGTGTCTTCTGATGGACGATGAAACCTATGTCAAGGCTGACTTCGGGCAAATCCCAGGTCAAAAATTTTACTTGGCAACGGCTCGGGGGGATGTTCGCCAAATTTAAATTTGTTTTTGCCGACAAATTTGCACGAAAATTCATGATTTGGCAGGGAATTTGCAGCTGTGGCAAAAAAAACGAAAGTTTTCGTTACAAATAAGACAATGACGTCGGAACTATACCAAAAAGAGTGTCTCCAAAAACGAATTTTGCCGTTCATTCATGTTTTGGCCAGATTTGGCAAGCTGTCATTACAGCAAAGTCGTTCAAGAATGGTATGCAGAGAAAGGGGTCCAGATTGTTCCGAAAAACCTTAACTCACCCAACTGCCCCCAGTTCCGCCCTATTGAGAAATACTGGGCAATCATGAAGAGAAGACTCAAGGCAAATGGAAAGGTTGTCAAAGACATCAATCAGATGAAGACCTGGTGGAATAAGATAGCTAAAACGATGGACGAAGAAGGTGTGCGCCGCCTAATGAGCCGTGTTACAGGAAAAATTTTATCCGTGAATCCTAAAGGGTTTGAGCTGTTAAGTGGAATACCTGTAACTAGAAATTAGAAGAAAAATTAGTATCTTCCATTTAATTCCAACTACCTTTGCTTATCTTCGACAGATACGCGTATTTCGTCTACAATGTGTAGACTTCTTCAGTGTTTCGTAAGTCGAGTTATTAGTACGAGACACTGAAGAAGTCTACACATTGTAGACGAAATACGCGTATCTGTCGAAGATAAGCAAAGGTAGTTGGAATTAAATGGAAGATACTAATTTTTCTTCTAATTTCTAGTTAGTTTTATCCGTAGTTTTTTCTTAAAAGTATGAAGAAAACGCTACATTTGTATAAAAAAAGATCTTGAATTCAATAATAAATAACTGAAATACAGGCAATTGTTTTTGTTCCAATTCTATCTGAAGCAAGCTTTAGCTGAGAAACCGTACTCCAACATCCGTTAGGCTGCAGTCTACCTTTGTAACGGACTCAGGTCAACATTTCCATCTGCATCGCAACAGCTGGAAAAGACATCAGTTGACTCTAGCTGTCGCATAATGTTGAATCACGCAGAAAGTGCATTGGCATGTTGACGATCGACGCACGAACAGTGCTTGACGTTGTCAGGTCCTTGGCGTATCGCTAAAGTAGTCAGCGCTGAAAGTCAGCATTATCTAATATCGTTTAAATAAGTTCCATGCATTTACACATTCACCTTCAGCCAAACGAAAGAGCAAGTATTCTCGTCGTCTGCTAACGATGCACTACTGGCCGTAAAAATTATTTGGTCAAACCAATACATCGTAAAAAGATTCCGAAAAGTCTGCGGTCTCTGAAAAATGTAAAACTTCTGATCTTTGGATGTTGAATGATTGACAGGATGATAGGTGTTGGTTGGTTTAACAACAAGAAATACAACACCGGTGCGGGGAACGCAAAGTTGGTATATTTTAGCTGGTTCTATTCAAGTTTGCTGATGCAAATCAAGTAAAAAGTTGTTCCAAAAATAGACCACCGCTGAAGATGCCCTAAGCGGCACGTTTTGAACAGACTGAACAAAACCAGCAGAAAATGATCCACATGGAAATCTGTTTGCCTTGGCTCTTCTTTGAAGGAATTGTGTACGACGTGCATGCCGCAGTTAACGATGTTGAGGACTTCGAACTCAGGGCTGGCTTGCAGATCCCTGATTTCCCCAGTAGATTCTTTGAACGCCTTAAAGTTGACAACCAGGCCATCCATATAGCAATAAACGATCTTCTTCAGCAATGCTGGATATGCAGAAAACACTGTTTTATTCTGTTAATGAGATCGTTAGGTCGAGTAAACGACAAAAACGCTACTCAAATCATTTGAAAAAGGTGTGCGTATGGTTCCTTCCATATGACAAAAATTCCCGATGACTTTGGAAATTCCCGACTTTTCCCCGCATATTTCCCGATGATTTTGGATTCCCGCATTTTTTCCGCATTTCCCGATTTTCCCAAGTCTGTGGCCACCCTGATATTTACTATTTACTATTTAACAAGTAATTGAGAGTAAACTCCTTTAGATGTTAAAAATGTGCAATTGAATAAATGACAACTAAACGAGAAATGCAGTATGGAACCTTATGTGAAAAATATCAATGTAAGAAGGTTTATATTTACACGATCATGTAAATTCATATGGATATGCATTGGAAAATATGTTCAGTAAGATCTATTATCCTTGCAACGTGTACTAATGTATGATCCGATGAAAATACATGTATTATTCAATGTTTATAACTGCTTCATATATGTGCATACATTTTTATTTAAAATTCAATAAGCAATGGATTACATTGATTTATTTTGACCATTTGAACGTTTTACATCACCTGTAATTTTCATTATTTTTTTCTGTGTATTTCGCGTTGATCGTTGCTCTACGCATGGCTCCCGCCGCCGTGGAGGTCGTGTTTTGATCGCCGTTAACGAAAGATCATTACTCGTTCAACATCCTAACAGCACTAACATCGAACATCTGTGGGTAAAAGTTACTGTTCAAGCGACCGATTTGTTTGTCGGCGTCCTGTATATTCCACCGGAAAAAAAGTCGGGACATAGCACACATGCAGTCTCACTTTGATGCAGTATCTGAAGTATGTATGTTTGCAGAGGGATACGAGCCCAATGATTCTATTTGGGGATTTCGATCAACCTCGTTTCGTATGGCAATCGAACAACAGCTACGCTTTCGTTGATGCACTTCAGTCAAAGATTTCTACAGCTACTCAGACTCTTCTCGACAACATGCACACTTAGAAATTATGAATTATACACGAGACCTAATCCATGTTTGTAAATAGTCCGGGAACGTAAACGTTGGGGGAATGTAATAGTCGGGGAACGTAAAGAAAGATGTCGTGTAAAATTATGTCTCCTGAAACTGAAACATACGCAATTCGACAAAAGATGTGTTCGGTTGAATTTATTTTTCTCATCTCTTTCAACACATTCTTATGCGCTCGAGGACGCTTGCATGTGTCGGTCTCAGGGACAGAAATTTGCACGAGATTTTGGTAGTGTGTGGCATTTCACGGACTACGGCAACGCAACCTAATTCCGCAACAACAGCGATCGGATATTAGACCTAATCTTCAGCAACGACTCAAACATGACCAATGGATTTGCTACGCTAGCGACAGAACATGTGGTCCCCCTCGATCGCTACCACCCAGCTCTAGAATTCTCTGTGGCATTTCCATCACCAGTTTTATATCACGAAGAAGTACCGTAAAGTACCCATATTCTGTGCACCTAATGCCCTAATTTTGCGCATTTTAAAACATAAAGGTTCAGTTGAATATTCTTTGAATTTAGTTCTACATGTAAATAGATGTTTTCCTCTTGTGTGTGGAATAAAATATAAAGTTTGACAATCTTACAGTTAACTGCAAAATTTTGGCAAAATACGCATAATTAGGCGCTGCGCAGAATAAGGCTACTTCACGGTAGATCTCTCTGGCCGTGACTTCGTGGCGATTTTGAAATGATGAACGCTCTACGCAGAGTGATTGGTCCACAGTTTATGAGAGCGTGAATGTGGATGCTGCAATTAGTTCATTCAACATCATCCTTCAGAACTGTATCATCCAAACAGTCCCGTTGAACAGACCACCAAGGAAACCGGCATGGTCCAACCTACATCTCGAGTATTCTGCGTCGTCGACGTTTCAGGTTCTGCAGCAGTACTGTCGCCGAGGGTGTCCGCTCTCAAAACGACAATTTGATGAGGCAAGTCGTATCAACCGTGGATACAATCGTTTACTGTACAAACGCTACGTGAGAAGACAGCAAGAGGATCTTCGTCGTAACCCAAAGCGATTCTAGAGTTTTGTCAATTCGAAGCGAAAGGAGACTGGTCTTCCTCATCGATGCACCTTGGTGACGTCAACGCACGCAGTGCCAGTGAAAAAATGTGATCTTTTTGCCCAACAGTTTTCCAATGTGTTAGTGACCCGGATAAAAATAACCATACAATTACAATAAAATAATATAAAGTAACATTTAAATCTATTTCCGAACATGAATCTTATTGTTCATGTATCAGGTAAATGAAAAATGAATATTGTCATTACGATAGATCTACTATTCACCCTATATGCTAGAATTTTCAACAAATGTGAAACAATAAAATCAATAGTAATTGACTCAAATTTATTCGGAGAAAAACGATTTTTTCTTGAGTTAAGATACGTAACAACCCCTGATTCTATTATCGATGTCACAATTTACATTAGATTCTATTGTGGAAACAATAACTTTTATTGTCATCTTATCGTCATGAACAATATAGTCAATTTTACATACGATTGATTCTATCGTACGGTTACAATACATTTAATTGTAAATCTATGAGAATTTTTTTACAGGGAGCCATGTTCCAACCACCGAGGAAATTGACGCTGCCAATCATATTGTAGCACGAGATGTGATTGATCTAGATGTCTTCAAGTCGATGAGCAAATGGTGGAGTTTGCGTTAAAGAAGCTTAAGGCATCCTATTGTCCTGGTCCCGATGGAATCCCTGCCTGCATCTTCAAAAATGTGGTGCTTCGTTGATTGCAGCACTCGTAGCTGTTTTCAACCAATCGCTTCAACAGCAGGAGTTTCCAGTTGTTTGGAAGAGGTCCCATATGCGGCGTGTTTTTAAGAAGAGCGACAAGACGGATGTATCCAACTACCGTCGGAATAACTTCCTTTCAGCGGGTTCAAAATGCTTGGAAACCATCGTATACAAAGTGATGTTCGGTTTGTGTATCGCTTACATTAGTTAAAAACAGCATGGTTTCTTCCCAAAGCGATCGGTGGACAGATAACGTATGTGATTTCGCATCGACTTGCATCAGTGCTATGGACAACGGCGCGCAAGTAAATGCTGCATACACCGATATCAAGACTGCCTTCGACACTGCTGAACCATGATGTTCTTCTAGCCAAACTACTTCGATTGGGTGTTTCGGAAAGGATGTGTAATTGGCTACGTTCGTATCTTGGCAATACGAGCCTCTGTGTGAAGATAGGATCAGTAGAATCTCTGTCCTTCACTCCTACAATTTAGGTCCACTGCTGTTCTCGTTATTTTTTAACGATGTGACTATTCTGCTTGCAAATGGAGGCTTACTTATCTATGCCGATGATCTGAAAGTATTTCTCGTCATTCGTAGCTAAGTGGATTGCAGAGAACTTCAGGAACTTCTAAACTGCTTTGCGCGTTGGTGCTGCATGAACTACCTCCGAATAAGCGTCTCAAGTGCTGTATCATTTCCTACTGCCGGCGAAAATCTCAAATTCTGTACGACTACAACATAAGGAGTGTATCGAATATAAGCTATCCACATACATTTGCGTTGTACGCATGTATTTGTGATGGTTTTTTTATACTCTGAACACTGCATGCTGTTCGTTTGACTGTCAGCTTTCTTTTGTTTACTTGTTTGTGCGGTTCAAATTCTGCGTTTTCAAAATGTCGCGTATTGAAAAGGAAGTGAAAATTAAGGTTCTGGAGAAGTAAGTGAGGTAAGTGAGAAGGGTATTACTATGCGAAAATTGGCGAAGCGGTTTGGAATTCATCATGCGAGTGTTAAAACCATCATT
This sequence comes from Aedes japonicus, assembly GCA_034211315.2. Taxonomy (NCBI): domain Eukaryota; kingdom Metazoa; phylum Arthropoda; class Insecta; order Diptera; family Culicidae; genus Aedes; species Aedes japonicus. The sequence goes on along the minus strand of JASCZW010008820.1, from coordinate 5,632 downwards.
AATAAGTTTGGGGAACACTATTCTTTGGATGAGCTACCAGGAAAGGCAGAAAACCCGGTTCTTCTAACCCAAAACTGGAGCAGAAAGTGGTATCTCTAATCGCGAAGAACAAATCAATGTCAATACGTGATTTGGCCAAAAAAAGCAGGAACGAGTGTCGGAATGATCCAGCGTATCAAAAGGCGAAACCATCCTGAAGACCTACAAGAAGCAGAAATCTCGAAACAAAGTGCAGAACAGAAGAAGCGAAGCAGCAACAAGGGCCCGGAAATTGTATTCGCGTCTTTTGCAGCGTCCGGATGCATGCGTTTTTGATGGACGATGAGACCTATGTAAAGAGGACTCAAAACCCTTCAGGTCCAAAATTTTACTGCCGTCGTTGGGAAGCATGTGAGCGATGCGGACAGGTTGATTCAAGAGGAGAAATTCGGTCGAAAAGGTACTGGTATGACAGGCAATATGTTCCTGTGGTTTGAAGTCAACCATTTTTTACACTACCGGAACTATAAATGCGGAAATCTATCGATCTTAGTGTCTCCAGAAGAGATTGTTGCCTTTATATAAAGCATAGTACACCTCCACTGTTTTGGCCGGATTTAGCGTCGGCTCACTGTGCCCAAACCATTTTCAATTGGCTTGCGGAAAAGCCAAATTGCCCTCAGCTTCGACCCATCGAACGTTGCTGGGCAATCGTGAAGTGGTCTTCAAGAAGACTTGTAAGAGCAGCTGGGAACATGCAGGAGTTCAAAAAAATTTGGGCTCAAGCGTCAAAAATGCGATGCAACACTTGTCGGAACTTGATGAAGAGCATTCGATCCAAAGTTCGAAAATTCGTAGAAGGAATAACTTAAATTTCATCCGGTCTTAACCCATTAAACTTGCCGCCGTACGAGCAACGCTGTGCATTGCTGGGAATTGAACCACTGAATGTTCGTCGCAAAATTAACCGAGCGGTTTACGGAGCTTAGTTAATCAAAGGTGAAATTGACTGTCCCGCTCTGCTCGAGGCGTGTTCGCTTTACACCTTGGAACGTCTTTTGCGGTCAAGAGAATTGTTACAGGTAGCACCAAGGAATACTGACTATGCAGCAAATGATCCCATCAATTCTATATGTATATAGACTATTTGTAGAAGCATGTAACGTTTTTGATTTTAATTAAACGACTGAGACATTTAGACAACGCTTGTATAGTTCGCTTATTTTTAACTAATTAATTTAAATTAATTTCATTAAGACTACGATGTCAGATGAAAACAATGATAATAAATAAATAAATAAATAAATCAAATTTTGTAAAAGAAGCTCACTGCTTTCATGTAGGTATTCGAAATTGATTTTCTTTTCAGGTGATAAAATGTAATGATGCAAACGGAAAATTCCATAGCTCAAGAAGGTTGGATGAAAGCATCAATATTGATTGGCTACCGACTCCTCAACTCGATGGCGAGAGGTACAAGGACTTCGATAAAATATATGGTAGGTACTGAGCCAAATGATGATTATCAACCGAGTGAGAGCAGGAGCTGTGCCTATAAGAAGCCAAAGTCGTATATAACAGACATTCCATTTCCGCTGCGGATGGATTAGAAGATGATGAGCCGCCTTTCTATGCAATCATCCAGCAAATAACAAATTGGACATTCGTTTTAACCACAGCCCACCAAGCGTCTTTCCTATTCCGCCGTCAACTATTTTGCCGATTTCCAAATCGACAGGAAGGAAGGTTGCGAGCATTCGAAAAAGGGACAAAGCAACAAACTTAACCACTAGTCCATACAGGAGGGCATTGAAACAATTGCAGGCTACACGCATTGGCGTAACTACTAGGGGTGCCTGGGAGGCCAGCCCCCCAGGATTCTGTAGGCCCCCCCAGGATATTTTCCTAATATATTTCTAATTTGAAATGAAACACTATTCATAATTTCTAACGAATTGTAGAGGTTTTTCTTGTTTTTGTACTTTGCTTTCTCCAGAAATTGTTTGAACGAGTAACTATTTCTGAAGGAGTAAAGTGCACATACCCTCTTCCCCACACTTTTCTTATATCCCACTGTACCTTATAGCATAAAAATTCGGTACATATATCAAGAAAACCATAGTTAACGACCATTAGATCCATGAGATATTCCGATATATCAACATTACATCCATTTGCTAGAACCAAAAATGTGAAGAGAAAGTATCGATAGGTCCTAAAGCGCTCGGCAGGTTATGTAATTGAATAGAATTAGTTTGAAATTGAGCATAGGCCTTTGTTAAACAGTATTTCGAAACAAACGTGCTTGATCGTGCTCAAATACCGTCAAAGGCACATTATGGTTCTTGCGATGTGAAATCTCTGTTTTTACACTCCCTAAAGACCACATGTGATGGAAGCCAAATTCCAATTAGAGGTTTTGAAAACACAACTTCTCATTTTACCAGTAGTGGTTTTCTCGTCGTTGATTTACTTAACAACCTCGCATGAGAAACCCGGTAAGGTGTCGTATGCTGATCCTCTCTAACAGCATGTTTTGGCGGAAACAATCATTGAATATATACACACTATTAATTTTTTTTTTTCATATGCGTGTGCTTCACCTAATACTGCTTTAAAAAGACCCAACGTTGATTGCCCTAAACAATTCTAAGACATCTAGTAATTCGCAATTCTATTCATAAAAACCTGATAAGACTCTGTTCAAATAATAGCGACAATTAAATGTAGAGCTGTATGTTCAAACATAAGATTTGAAACACTGTATCTTGTACGTATTTTAATTTACTATCCATAAAACGCTCTTAATAACTGAGTTTTGATTTCGAATAAGACGCATATTTAGAATTCAACAGTATTATTTTCTCTATGTACGAACAATCTGGATGAGCTGGACGTCCCCACTTTGATTAAAAGTATTCAAGCGAAAACTATAGCAGTAAAAACTTAAGCAGAAATATTGAGATAGAAACTTGTCTCAGTCAACTGCATAATATTTTTACGACAAATGTAGCTATTGCAGCCAATACCAATTTACCATGCAAGTGGTTTCATTCATGCGTCTATCGCGTAGACTTATTAAAAGGTGTTCTATGGAGCATCGTCTGGTTTTATAACGAAGGCAATCTTCAAATATCTAATAGTGTCGCGTTAGCAACGAATTACCCGATAGTCTCTTCCCAGGTAGCGATTAAAGCAATACGTTGCTAAGAAACCTCCAGTAAATCTACATCACGTATGACGTGTAATTCGCTTAATAGATCTAGATTTTATAAGATGTTGATTCCCCTTAATCAACGACATCAGTTTCCGCAACATGTTCGCAACACCCTGATACAATATTTTTATTACCACCAAAACCATTAGCATATTCAAGTTAATTTTTTTTATCGACTTCCGCTGGTGAATAAAAACAATAAAGTATATAGACTGTAGTCATGACTAAGAAAAACAATTATGCATGAGCACTTTTCGATTTGCACGTTCACATTTTCTTTGTTTATGATGTGCCTTTTTCACTGATCTTTTGGCTATATTATGAAGATTGTTTTTTGTAATTCGAACAAGTTTATTCAAGCGTAACATATCTTTTCCAGAACTGAAAAAATAAATATGAACTTATCTTGCTCCTCCAACTGTAAGTCTTGTGCAAGCAATATAGAGTTTGTTTACGTTTTAGGATAGTTTTCGATAAACCATTGAAAAATGGCAAGCGTGGCTATTCTGGATTCTCGGAATGGTAGCCGTGTTTATAATTATACAACAAAACTCTTTTCAATGGTACGAACAAACAATACTGTTCAAACACATTTGAAACATAAATGGATTGCTACACACAATTTATTCAAGATCTAGCAATTTATCAGCCTTTTCACTAATAGTTGAATTTTCTACTATTTGTTTATTTTAAATAAGTCAATGTTCTACTAATAATTCAGAGGCGCATTAAAATTTTTCGTGTTTATGTTCATGAAGCACCTAATAAACTGAATGTCGCATGAAAAAATTCATCAAACGCAGGCAAAAACGATCATTTATGGTCACTGCTGACAATTAATTTACATACGATATCCACTTTGGAAGAAAGTATAGTAGCTTCCTCGGCTATATCAACAAAAAAATTACATTCAACAGAACAAATCGAAAAATGGAATCTTCCGAAAGCATATTTGTGACAGACTGGAAGTATTCTTAAAGAGGAAAATTATAAAACTATCAAAACTTGTGGTAGTTTTGTCTCTGTAATTTAAGTATAATGTTGAATGTCATTACAAGTATGTACCGATAAAACTATCAAGTTTAAGCGAATCTTGGAAATAGTCTTGAGACCTCCTGTAGTATGGGCCTTTTGGAACAAGAGGGTTTTATGGCTGTTTTATCGATGTTATATACGAATATCTAGTTTTTGTGTGGTTTTTATCAAATGAGTCTTGAAAAACTTTTAGGTACACTCTTCAGTACTTTTGTAAAATTAATTTGTTACTTGGGTTGAAGTAAGATTAAACGTGTAATCAGGTTGAATAAGGTAAACATAATCAGGTCTAGGTTAATAAAAATGGCCTGAATTTCAAACTGTGTTTAATTTATAAACTGTGAAAACTCTATTTACTCACCAATGTTTGAAAATTTTATAATATCTTTTTCTTTTTCAAATAAGACTATTTCAAAGAATGAAATATTTTGCCAGACTTCATTCTTGTTCAACTTTTCAATTTAAAATTATTTAAAACTAATTTTTGGTCGAGCCTTCTAACAAACTAAATCATGCTGCCATTATGTAGACTGCACGAAAATTTAAAAATTCAAAAGGTGCATTTGTTATTTTCCTATGCTGTAGTTGTTAATCTCTTTTGCTATGCCTTCATAAAATTTCAAAAATTTTCATGGAATTTCGATGCCATAGAATACTATCAATGTCGAAAACGTCTTAAGTTTAACCTCAAATTCCCCGCGGATATTTCTTTCGAACTGCCGTGAAGTTCTCAATGAGTTTGATGAAATAAACCTCGAAATATCCTTCAAAATTTTTAACTCTCCTTGAAATTTGGCTCGATGTAACTTATAAATTTTCATTGTATTGTTTCATAGTATTCCACTTTAAAAACAAACTTATTTGATGATTTGCTCACAGATCTTTCGAGAGTTATTCAATAAGAAACTTACACATTGAGTTCCATTGAATGGCTTCGAAATATCCACATTGTGAAACCTAAAAATAATCTCTGAATTTTAAATTGCTGTTTTTTAATTCCTTTATTATCAAGATTTTCAGCCCTGGGCTGGTTCATCTCCATCGTAGTCGCTCAAATACTTTTGGGTATGTTTCGTAACTTTGTCCGGGGTGAGATTTGAACATAACTTTGGCGTAAGGTGTGGATGTTACCCACTGTTTTTAACTACTGTTACTGTTACCTGTTTTTATTCATTGATATTTTGACTGCAGATAAATTCAGTTAGTATAATTCGAGAAGTAAAATCTACTATGTTTAGAAAGATTCGCATTTCATTTAATCTATATAATTGATTTACAGAACTCAGTACAATCTTAACAAACGAACAAAATGAAATATGAAAAAAATTAAGAGATGGTAGGTATATCCTAATACTTCAGATATTTGTTTTTTTTCAAGAATACATAATCGTGGAACAGGTT